>JAAAKG020180561.1:0-26031 GCA_010014905.2 Druon quercuslanigerum
ATCCACAAAACAGTAGAATTTTCAATCAAAAAATGTCTTAAAAAAAATGGTTATATTTTATACAAAAAAAATCTTTTTTCGTCGAACAATTACATTTTCAACCTTAAAGATAAATTAACAATCAAGGATGAATTATGTATCAGATAATATAATTATATAATAATGATATAATATAATATATTATTTTGAGTTAAAAAATTTTATTTTTAACAAATAATAACCTTTTTTTAACAGAACCGTTAATTTTTTTACCAAAAAACACCAAGTCTTAACAAACAAATTAAACCTTCAGTCCAGTTGTCGAATTTTTAACTAGAATACATCTTTAAATCAATGATAAATGTAAATTTTGTTTGAAAATTAAATTCGTCTGATTTTCTTTAATTCAATAGTACTTGATTTAAAAATAAAATTGGTTTGTTGTTTAAATATCAAATAGTCCATTTGTCACAAATTTTTTTTGAATCCAACTGTCGTTAATTTAAAATTCTAACCTTTCGTGGTTGCAATATCAACTAATACATTTACTGTGGATAATTTATCTTGTATGATTGTGTTCAAATATTTTTTATTTAAACTAAGAATCTTTTTTTTAGAAGATCAATTTTAAAACTCAAGTGAGGAATGCGGCCGTCCAAGAAAAATTTCAGATCCCAGTCATCCCTAATTTAGGCAAAATATGACAATTAAACATGGAAGTGTGGACGTGCGGTCTATCAGACCGCACCGTGCTACTTGAAAAAATTGATTAATTCCTCACTTTTGTAAAATTATATTTAGTATATATAAAATATTATACCAAGTATAAATACATTCATTATAATTTAAGTGCCATATATGTTTGTAGGAATTGGTGCAACTCAAAACCCTTGACGGTACTTACAATTACTTAGAAGCATTTTGACTCGAACAGAAAGCTCTATAATTCAAAAACAATTTCGAGAAATGGTTTCTCATCAAGGGTAGAAATATACCTTTCAGTTTAGGACCTCCTAATTACAAGGGGAGTATATATATTCCCTTGCCCGAGGTTTTGAGGTTCTTGATGGCTGCATTTCAAAAACCGCGAACGAAATAATGCACTCAACGTAAATGAAAACGACTTCGTAGGTCCGCCGCAGTCATAAAACAAGAAAATGCATTACGCTCGCCCACAAATCATCGCATCCTATTAGGGGCCCCTCTGAAAGCTGTGCGGGGCAAGAGCCTAGTTCACTTCATATAATTATGGGGATGACATTGCCGGCTGATAGCGAAACTCGATCCGTTATTGCAGCTTCCCATATATTATATTTCTCAATGATAACGGACAATTAATGCGTGCATGCGAGCTTTGGGGATAGACCATTAGGATGGCTGAACAATTTTTTAAAACAATTTTTATGTATAATAAATACGAGTAGAAATATAGGTGCTTTTTATATTCTCTGTGGTGCTGAATGAATTCTTTTTTTTTTTGGATCTCCTCAATACTCGTCATCCTTATTTAATTCTCTCAGGTCTTATTTAGTACAATTTTAAACCTTTTTTAAGTCTCTTCAAACTTTTTTCAGCATTTTTCAAGTTCTCATTTACATCTTTTTTATTCTCTACAAAATTTCAAATCCGATTTTATTGCTCTAAAAACTCTACGATAATTTTAAATTATATATAAAGGTATTAAATGTAAAATTATTTAAACTAATATAGATAATTAAATGCAATATTAAAGAATAATAATTTTTAAATATTTCAAATAGTCATATTTATAAAATAATATTGTGATCATTTATTAAGATTTACCGCATATTATAATATGAGAATATGTTTATTCTAGTTTTTTTTTGTTAACAGGTAATATAATATGCACAAAATAATTTAAAAGTGATATGTTGCTATTTATTTACCAATAAAATTAATTTTTGGTACATAAATTATCAGAAAAAAACAGTTCGATGCAATTGGATTTAAGCCTATATAGCTAAGAATTAATTATTTAAAAATAAATAAATAAATAATGAATGATTTATTAATGAATAATTAATCATTAATAAATAATTCATTAATAATAACTAATGTCTTCGCGCGCATTTATTGGATTGTTTACCAGTGGCACTCTTATTTAAAATTATTTTTTTTACGTTTCTGTTTATGATTCTTTAGAGCAAACAATAATTATAACACCATTGCAATTTACAATGTAATTGTAATTTGTAATAAACAAAAAAGATTTTTTTTCTATCTAAAGAGACGACTTTAAAAAAAAAATTCATTTTCTACCCAAAACTTTTATTTTTAGCTTATACAATATGCACTATAAAGTTTAAACCAAGGAGTTTAGTTTTCTATCAAAGTGTTGAATTTTTAAGACAAAAAGATGAATTTTCTGAAAAACAGTATAATTTTTTAAATAAAAGTCGATGGTTTATCAAACCTTGGCTCAAATATGACCAGACCTTTGAATAAACTTTGGTTAATTGTTAGGAAAAATACCGTGAAAGTGCATTCGGCCCCACTATGGTCAAGAGCCACATTTGTTCTGCTCGTATTATAGGGAGGTCGAATTGGTATCTTATTCGCAGAAATCCATAAAAATTCAAAATGAACAATTACAAGTTCTTATTAAAAAATTAGAAAGTTTGAAAAAAATATTTGTAATTAGATGACTTAAATTACAAACTTTAATATTAAATCTACAAAAATGAAAAAACTTTTTTAATTTGTGAAAGAATATCACAAATAAAAATGTATAAATAAAATTTAATTATTTAAAATTGCGATTCTCATAATATTTTGAGTAAATAAATTACACAATTTAAAATTAGAATTATAGTCATCTTTTTCAAATTTTAAATCAGGATTTCGGTGTTTTTATAAATAAACAAATATGATGAAGAAAATGGTATTTTTTCTGTGTTAAAATTCTCTAAGTTTTATTGAGTAACATTAGTTAAATATTCTTATTAGATAAATATGTTATTGTTGATACTACATATAAATTTAATAAGCTAATGCATTTATGAGGCATTTTTCGACTTTTTCAAACATTTTATACAACTTTTTCTATGTCTAATATCCGAATAATGCATATGTTTATTCAATTTGTTTAAAAGATCATAAAATTTGTAAACTAATAATCAATTTTGCTAAAATTATCATAAAGTTCGCAATGAAAAAGATTGCAATAAAAATACGAATTTTGCTTTCCACTGATGTCTGAATAATGCGTTTTTAAAATTTTGTTTTGAAAAAATCAAAATATTTATCAGCAAATCATAAAGTTTGCTGCATTTATCATAAATATTCCAGAGAAAAAGACTAAAATAAAAAAAAAAGAATATTTGCGTTGACAAATGCCTCAACGATGCATTTGTTTATTAAAGGCCGTATCAGGATAAGCATGGTCTGGGTGACCCTGCTCAGATGTGATACATATTGCAGGGGCACGTAGCTACCCCTATAAGATAAATTTACTCCAAGTATCAACTATAAAAGAAAATTTTACGAAAGTCATAAACAAATTTAAAAAAATCAACAAATCCAATTTTCTCGAAAACGGCTTTACCGATCATGATGGTTAAAATATGTTACAGAGGGTGCTACGGCAAACATGAAAAAAACATTTAAAAAATTCAATAACCAATCCTGTTAATAATATGAGGATAAAAAAATTATTAAAATTTTTAAAAATTTTTTTAAAAGGAAGTACTTCTGGAATACCAACCATTTTTCTTCTATATCATTCAGACATTCAAGACTTTTTTGCCCCTTGAATGTATGCAATTCAATGAGAATGAGGGGCCAACTTAATTTATAGCTTGTGACGCAGTAAGTTATACGCAATGGTGTAATAAAATTCAGATTCAACAGCATTATTCGACTTAAAACAAATTTTATCGTGAATTCCCCAGTCATAGTATCCATTGATTATAAGTAGATAGAAAAGTAATTCTTTTTGTTTGCTGCTGACATTGGCCAAACTAATTTCATGTTTGTCCAGGATGCATCACGTGGAGGTCGACAGTCAGATAATCATCCCTTACTTTAGTTACACTATATACAACTATATACATACTGTATTAATAACTTCACAAAACATATATACACTATATACATTATTATATACAGAATATTTATTCTGTCATCGAAGAAAACAGTGACGATGACTAATACGCAGCTTCAAAATAATATACATATGTTTTGTGCATATGAAGTGTATATATATAAATTGTTTGCTACCGTGTGTGTACAGTGTATATATGTTTTGTTATGTCATTAATACAGTATTTATATAGTTGTATATAGTGTAAATAAAGTAAGGGATGATAATCTGACTAGCGACTTTCACGTGATGCATCCTGGGCAAACATGAAATTAGTTTAGCGAATTTCAGCAGTAAACAGAACGAAGTATTTTTTTATCTACTTATAATCGTGAGGGGCCAAAAAGTAGTTTTTATTTTTTTAAACTATGAAGTAATGCTTTGATCATTTTTGCAAAAATATATATTAATGCCTTGAATTGAAAATTTTAATATATTTTTTTATTCTCTTATTATTAACAGATTTTGTTATTGAATTTTTTTTGGAACTTCCTTAGTACCCTCTATAACAAACATTTTGACCATCATGATCGGTTAAGCCGTCTTCGAGAAAATTCGATTTTCTGATTTTTTAAAATTTGTTTATAACTTTCGTAAAAAAAATTTTTTATAGTTAATACTTAAAATTAATTTATCTTATAGGGGTAGTCATTTGCCCTCGCAATATAGATCACATCCGAGAAGGGGTACCCAGACCATGCTCATCCTGCTATGGCCTTTGTTTAAAAATTATCAAATTGAACCACAAATTATACATGTAGTTTAAATTGTCATGAAGTTCCCAAATAACACAACTGGCATTGGGAAAAAATTTACTGTCGACAAATGCCCCAGTAATGCATTTTTTATTAAATATGTTTTTTAAATATCATAAAATAATCACCAATTTATGAGTTTTTCAAAAAATATCATAAAGTTCCTGATAAAAAAAAAATTGATATAAAAAAACAATTTTTTCTCACGCAAAATTTCTGACCAATGCGCTCGTTTATTACATTTGTTGTAATTTCAACAATGATGAAATAAAAAAAAAATTTTTAATCATGCTGTTTTTATCAAAATTTCTCGCAATATAATTGAAAAAACGTAAAATTATGGGAAATCGTAGAAAACATTCTTTCAAAAAATAATTTGTTTATAATTTACTTCATTTCTTATTATATAATACTGGAAAATTTTTAAATAATATTCCTTAAGAAATTTAAGCGATTTTAACAATCTTTCTGTTAGTGAGGAGCACCGGGAGCATCAAATCATTCAGCGGCGAGTGCGATTTTTTAAAGTGTTAAAGCCTGCGATTATATGTGTAAGTTACCGTGTGTGCGAATTATGTATTTAATAATGGTACAAAATGAGAATTAAATGATAATAATTTCAAAAGTAACTTTTTGAAAAATGATTCTTGTTCAAAATTAAAATTAATTAATTAATCTAACTTAATGGTTTAAATTTTTGAATTGTATAATTTAAAAAAAATTATTTTTGCCGAAGGTGATTTTGCTTCCATGCACAGTGGGAGCAAAAGCACACTTTTTAAACATAAAAATCGAATAACAGGGCAATTTTAAACCGATTTTGATTGTTATTGTTTAGAATTCACGGTAAGGCTTCCAGATATAACATTTAACTGTGCGGTTTTTATTATGACATTTCTTCTAAGACTTTGAAAATCATCAAAAAAAGGTCATAGATTAATTTTAAAACTAAGTAAAAATAATGTATTAGTCGACTAGTGTAAACAAAATTTAATAATTTTATAAACAAATTAATTGACTAAACTAATTTTTTCGTGATTTGAAATTATTAGGTCATTTTTACCAATAGCTTTTGTATAAAGTATATTAGAAAATGACGTCCACTTAGAATAAGTTAAGAATAGCTAATGATTGCTAATTATTTTTTTTAAGTTTATAAACAAATGCACATTTTGACAATTTTTTGACAAAAGGCTTGGCTTTTTTACGGAATCAACTTACAATGTTTGGCCTAAGACTCCTTGCTATCATGTTTTTCATAGTGACCAAACAATGTTAATTATGTAAACAATTTAAAAAAAAATGCACATTTCGACCATTTTATGATAAAAAGGCTTGATTTTGTTGCCGAATAAGGTTAAAATGTATTTCCAAAGACTCCTCGCTAATATATTTTTTATAGTGAGAAAAAAAAGTTAATTATTTGAACAATTTTTATAAAAAAATGTATATTTTGCTCATTTTTTGATGAAAATGCTTGATTTTATTTGTGAAATTAACTTAACATGTTTGGCCTAAGGCTTCATGCTAGCATGTATTTCATAGTAACCCAAAAATGTTAATTATGTAAACAATTTAAAAAAAAATTATTATTTTGACCATTTTATGATGAAAATGGGTTGATTTTTTTGTGAAATCAACTTAAAATGTTTTACCTAAGACTGTTTGCTATCATATTTTTCATAGCCACCAATAAATTTTAATTATTTGAACAATAACTATAAAAAATTGCCCATTTTGACCATTTGTTTAATTAAAAGGCTTTTTGTGCGGTATTAATTCGGAACATCTTACAAAAGAATCTATGCTATCATATTTTTAATAGTGACAGAAAATGATAATTATTTAAACGATTTTCAGAAACAAATACACCCTTTGACAATTTTTTCACGAATAGGTTTAATTTTGTTTGAAATCAATGCGAAATATTTTTAAAAAGAATCCTTCCTGCCATATTATTTATGGTGACCTGATATATGACAGCAAGGATTTTTTTGCGGAAATATGACAAAAATCTAGTGAGCGCCCAATTCTTCATGAATCGTACAATTTTTTTTGTAATGTTTGGAAAAACTTCTGATAGAAGTTCATACGCTGCAAACTTGGTTCTATTTAGACATAAATTTTTGGTTCATTCTTCAACGCATTATCCATAAAAAAAGATATGTATAAATTACATAGAAACAACTTAAATTTCAAATTCATGCATCCGTGTTCCCGTAAAGCCCACATCTATAAACCACAAAACCAAAAATTTTTGCGCAAAATCAATTAGACTTAAAAGAAATAAAATCAAATTGTCTAATAAATCGGTCAAATGTAGAACATATGAACCATAAATTTCATAACTCATTAACCTTAAACCTGTAAATTTCAAACCTCAAATCTTTAAATCTATCAAGTTAAAACCTTCAGACCCATAAACCTGAGTCGTTTATCGATAAACCTGTAAACCATAAGGCACTAAACCTAAAGTGCATAAACATAAAAACATAAAAACATAAAAACATCAAAACATAAAAAAACAAAATTAATACAAGACCTGAAACATAAGCCTTCAAACCAGTGAACCTATTAAACGGAAACTCACAATTTTCACATCTATAAAAATAAAACTTACAAAACTATGATTTTAAACTCTAAATGAACGAAACTTTGGAACTATTAACTTAAACTTTTACCATACACCCAAAACTTAAGTCCTAAAACCGAGAACTTTTAAATGTCAAACCCTAAAAAAGCCAACCCTTAAACCATTACCTAAAGACCGTAAATCTTTTAAATACAAAATTTCTGTAGACCAAATTAATAAATCCTAAAACCGTAAATGCTACAATAAACATTAAAATAATTGAATATATATCCAGAAACTCTAAACCTGTAGTTCCTGATCCTTTTTTTTATTCCAACAGGGGCGAAGTTCTTTACGCACGATTGGCAGGCATTCGGAAATTTTAATACCTATGGGCCACTCAGCTTCAGGTTTTTTATGTTAAAAAATAAGCCTTTACTGTATACTTATTAAAACCCTAATCTGTTTTTTATCTGTCAAATAGTATAAGAATTCACTTAAATCTTTTTTCACAAATTGCTGTTCTATAGGTGTCAAATTATTTTTTTCGTTGGGTACAATTTTGCGAAATAAGGGTATTGCCGTATCAGATAATATTAGCTCGTAATGCATTATATCTTCGTTAGTTATGCTTCTCTGTTACATTTAGCAGTGTTCAGAGCGAGCTTTTCGGAAAACTTTTTGTGTGCTTTTTGAGGTTCTTCTGGAAACCAAGTCATTGGAGCATTAAACTCTTTCATCATATGAAAACCATAAATCAAAACTTTGTGTACATATGGTGGCATTTTGTACCATAGATAGCTGTTAATACATTCCTTTGCTGTTTCTATACAAAATGTTTTGAATTTAATCAAGTCAATTTCATTTGAACATGATATAACTAGAAGTACAGTATACAGTCTCTAAATGATGTCTTTTTTGACTCCTATAAGTTCAGATACTTGTCCAGCTTTCCGAAAAAAGCTCGGCATTCATTTCCTGTTTTTGTAGTTCCAGAACCTTGTTAAAAAATATCAACGTTTAGCTGAAGCTAATTTTTCAGTAAGCTTTAAACTTTTGGTTTCCTATTTTTCTTTAAGAATTTATTTTCTCCCTTAGCCATATATTCTTGAAAACCTAAGTTGTATGATACGTGTAATAAATACTCCATTAAACGAATCCAGCTATGTAATATAGGAAAACCCGATTAGTAAAATTCCGTTTCACACTTACGTTTAAATACCATACCAATATCATTCACTTCATTAGGTTTAGCACCACATAAATTGCAGGAAGCAGGAGATACTTGCCCTGTTATCACATTTCCTGCTTTACCATCAGTCATACTATCTTTCATATAAAATTTTACGACAAAGTTTATATTATAAAACTCGAAACAATAATTTTCTATTTTTTCTAGCAGTTCATTAATATTGATAGGTCCTTGTTATTGCTGAAACAGTTTCTTTTATAAACTGAAAACTGATTGGACGGCAGTAAGTTATTGAATTTGGTTTGGAATTAACCCACAAAATTTTACTACCAGCTCGAAACATAAGTGGTACAGAAAATGTTATAAACACTGACTTTTCAGACGGATCAAAGTTGTCACAGTGTTCTTCTAATCACCACGACTCTCTTGTCATTTGTTGTTTAACAGCTCCATCTACAACCCATTTTCCCTTAAAATTCTATTTGTTCCTGCTTTAAACTTTAAAGTTCTTCTTCTTTAATAAGTTGAAATATCCTACAAATTCTGATGATCGAATGAAGAAATAAAATAAACCCTTGATCCTAAATCATTGAATTCAAGGTTATCAGGGTAACAATCTTGTTTGGCTTTTGTTATGTCATCGCAGGGTAGTTAAATTTTACTTCCAGACATTTGTAAGTTATGCACTCATAATTTTAGATAGGTCTCTTTTGAAAGACGAGTATCAGTAAACATAGCCAATGCTTCAAAAATTTTACGATCATTGTAATTAGTCTCGTCAGTTTCATTTTCTGACTCATCATCGTTTACCTCAGGTGATTTTTTTTGTTTTACTTTTAAAGCCATTTGAATTTCATCATATGCCTGGTTCAAAGCTAGTTCTGTTGCTAGTCTTATTTTAGTTTCATTTAAACCCTTCTCAAACGATAAACGTGTTCGTCTTTTTTACTATAACATCAGAACTTTTGTCGTCTGTAATTTCATTAGGCAGCTCTCCTATATTCAGGACAAGCATTTTCTCTAACAAAATCTTTATATTTAAGTTAGAACCTGTCCCTTCTACAGGAGACGCTGATCCTTTTTTTTTTAAATTGTGTCAAAAAGTCAGCTATTTATTTGTTTCTTAGGAATTGTTGTTCAGATTCAGACAGAGAGAACGTTGACTCTAATTTTCCCATGAGCAAGTCTGTTTTTCTAGAGTTATTGGCGTAATTATTATTTTACATTAATTCACATAAATATGAATATTTAAGTTGGTTAATTCATTAGAACATGATACATCAACACTTAGCAGATAAAAAATTGAGACATGTTATTTTTAATTTTAGTATTACGAATCATAGAAATATTTACATGTTCTATTTTGTAACACTAATGGTGAAAAAGTGTTTAAAATTTTATATTAAAACAATAATGTGAACACTCTGAGGATATCGTCAGTTCTATCTTGCTTGCAGTTTGGTTATGAAACTCTCGTCGACTGTTTTTTGTCCCAAGACTGTAAAATCAATTGACAGTTTTTCGGCAAGGCTATTCAAGGTTTTCGCTGGATAGATTTAAGGATTGTAGTTTTGAAGTTTAAAGATTTAAAGTTAATGAGTTATGAAATGTATGGGTCACATGTGTCACATTTGACTAATCTATTAGACGATTGGATTTTACTTCTTTCAAGTCTAATACATTTTTTTCAGGATTATTTGATATTGGGATTTATAGATGTAAGCTTTACGGAAACACAAATGCATGCTTCTGAAGTTGAATTTGTTTTCACGCAACTTAATATCTTTTTTTTTATCGGATAATGCGTTAAAGCTTAAAGCAAAAATGTGTGTAAACAAAACCGAGTTCGCACCGTGTGAACTTCTACCAGAAGTTTTTCCAAACATTAAAAAAAAATAATTCATGATTCATGAAGAATTAAGCGGTCACTAGATTTTTGTTCAGTTTCAGAAAAAAAATCTTTCGGGTCATCAGGTCGCTATAAAACATATGACTGCAAGGATTCTTTTTCAAGATATTTTGCATACATTCCAAACAAAATTAAACCCATTCATTAAATAATGGTCAAAATGTGTATTTGTTTATGAAAATCGTTTAAACAATTATCATTTTCTGTCACTATTAAAAATATGATTGAATAGATTCTTTTGTAAGATGTTTCGAATTAATTGCGCCGACATATTAGGCCTGATAATGAAAAAAATGATCAAAATATGCATTTATTTATAAATATTATTGAAATAATTGACATTTTTTGGTCACTATGAAAAATATAATAGCAAGGAGTCTTAGAAAGAAAATGTTAAGTTGATTCTGTAAAAAAATCAAGCTGTTTCATGAGAAAAGGGTCAAAATGTGCATTTGTTTGCAAAAATTGTTTAAATAATAACCATTTTTCGGTCACTTAAAAAAACATAATAGCAAGACGTCTAATGCTAAATATTTTAAGTCGATTTCGCGAAAAAAATCAAGTATTTTCATCAAAAAATGGGCAAAATGTGCATTTGCTTACTAAAATTGTTTAAATAACAAACCTGTTTTGGCCACTATGAAAAATATGACAGCAAGGAGTCTTAGAAAAAATATTTTAAGTTAATTCCGCAAAAAAAAGTTTTTTTGCCAAAACATAAGCAAATTGTGCATTTGTTTCTAAAAATTGTTTAAATAATTAATATTTTTTAGTCACTATTAAAAATATAGTAGCAATTGGCCTTCGGAAAAATATTTCAAGTTGATTGCATAAAAAAATCAAGCCTTTTCATAAAAAATGGTCATAATGTGCATTGGTTTATAAAAATGGTTTGAATATTCAAATTTTTTTTTACCGTTGTGAAAACATGATAGCAAGGAGTATAACATTTAATATTTCATGTTAATTCTGCGAAAAAAATCATGCCTTATCATCAAAAAATGGGCAACATGTGTATTTTCTTATTAAAATTGTTTAAATAATAAACCTTTCCATAAATTTTCCAAAGGTGCATTTGTTTACAACAAATGTTTAAATAATTAAAATTTTTTAGTCACTATGAAAAATATGATAGCAAGGAGTCTTAGGTAAAACATTTTAAGTTGATTGCGCAAAAAACATCAAGCTGTTTCATCATTAAATGGTCAAATATACATTTGTTTACAAAAATTGTTTAAATAATCAACATTCTTTGCTTACTATAAAAAATATAATATTAAGAAGTCTTAGTTAAAACATTTTACGTTGATTGTGCAAAAAAAATCAAAACGTTTCATCATTTAATGGTTAAAATGTGCATTTGTTTATAAAAATTCTTTAGAGAATTAACATTTTTTTAACACTAAGAAAAAGATGATAGCAAGAAGTCTAATTCTAAACATTTTATGTTAATTCTGCAAGAAAATCAAGCCTTTTCATGAAAAGGTGGGCAAAATGTGCATTTATTTATAAAAATTGTTTAAATAATTATGATTTTTTGGCCACTATGAAAAAGAAGATAGCAATGAGTCTCAGGAAAAACATAGTATGTTGATTCCGCAAAAAAATTGTCAAAATTGGCATTTGTTTATAAAAAATGTTTCAATAATTGGCAATCATTAGCTATTCTGAACTTATTGTAAACGACCATCATTATCTGAGATACTTTGTACAAAAACAATAGGTGAATATTAGCTAATCATTGCAAGTCACAAAAAACTGCATTTGTTAAATTATTTGTTTATAAAATTATTTAAAAATTTTGCGTTACTTTAAAACGCTAATAAATTAATTATCTCTTAGAATAGAGTTAGAGAAGCGTGTTCCTTTACAAATGTCTCAACTTATTTTTAAGCTTTTAATTGGAGTCGAATATTATTATAATGAAGGCTAACAATAATAACTAGTTAAACAATTAAATATTATTTTAAATAAAACTATCTTTGAATAACGCTACAAAATTGTCGGATTTTTCTACAATCTACAACATTTGGACCACTTTTTAATCAGAGCGAGGTAATAATTAATTCTACTTAACAAACCCAAATACTTAAGAAAATTATTTTTTTTTCATAACCATCTTCTTCTACAGCCGTGGTAGATAGTTGCAGTTTTTTCTAACATTTTCAACTTGTAGACTTTCTACTCAAATTGATGTAATAAGTAATATAATTTAGTAAACATACATTTTTTGAATAAAGTATTATTGTTTTTAATAATCTTCTCTAATAATGCTATTAAGTAGCAATATAAAAACAAAAATTAACTTTTTCCACTTTCCACTTACTGAGGTAATAAATAATATAACTCAACAAGAATAATTGCAAGAAAGTTTCAGTTTTTCCTAATTCGTAGCATTGCCATGGCTTTACTTATGAAACAATCAACATGATAGAAACAGTTCTCTATAAATCTCTCTTTTCTTGGTGAATACATTTTTCTCATATAAAAATAATATTTAAAATATTCTTTAAAGTTTTCATATGGATCACATTGAATGTAAATTTTTCCTGAAGTATTTAATGCGAGCCTTTTTTTCAATAATTCTAATATTTATGCTTTTTTTCAAAATAAAACTTCAAAGAAGAGCTAAAAATTTCTGAATAATCTGAACCTATTGGTCATAACGTCAAATGGGTTAATTTCGGTTATATGGAGTAAATTCGGACATTATCAAATTAATAGTTTAAAACCCCCTCAAGTAATTTGAAATATTTTTTCTCTTTTTGTCTTTCTTTTCTTTTTATTGAATTTTAGTCGATTATTTTTACATCAGATAAATTCAACTATCTTGTTGAAAAAATGTTTTTTGTTGAAAATTAATTTTGTAGCTGAAAATTTACCTATTCCCTTTTTATTTGAAAATTTTACTATTTTGTGGAAAATTCATGTATTTCTCATTGTTGAAAGATATGCATCATTTTAGTTCAAAATTTATTTAGTATGTTGAACATACGTTTTTCTGGACTTACAAAATAATTTTTTTACTTTAAAATGTAACCATTTCATTTTTCCTTATTTTTTTTAGTTTTAAATTCATCTGCCTATTTGAAAAGTAATCTACTTTATTAATAATTAAAATATTTTTTATGCATATACTTTCTAGTTGCAAATTCAAAAGTTTTGTTAAAAATTTGCCCTGTTTGTTTAAAATTTAATTATTTTAATGGAAACTAGTAATATTTTAATGGAAATTAATTTTAAAATCATATATTTAACTGGGTCCGTTAAAATTTCATTAGCTTACTTGAAAATTCATCTCTTTGTTCGTAAATTTAAATATACCATTCCTGACACAAAATTATTCTTTTGTAGTTGAAAATTTCAATATTTGATGAAAAATTCATGTGTTTAATTATAAATTCTATTCCTCCGATAGAAACTTAATATTCTTGATTGAAAATTGAACTATTTAGTTAAAATTTTATCTATACATTTGAAAATTCAACACCATGTCACACTGGCTTAAGTGGAGTAATCCACTATAAAATGTAATCTAGAGAAGTCCTATGTAGTCTAAAGTATTCTTAGGCAACCTAGAGTATGTAGAATTTTCAGGATTTGTTTCCCCCTTTAGAGGAAAGTAATCTTGAGAATCGGTTTATTCTGATGCACAATTTCCTGAAGAAATAAAAAAAAAGCTGTATGAAAGTTTTGTTTATCAGTTTCTAATGCATTTTAGGGTCAAGTTCGTTAACTGACACTTTTTATAGTGATCCGTAGATAAATCAGTTTTATTGTTTCGCTTCTGTCACTTTGAGATTGCAAACATCCACATTCAATTTGTTGAAACTGCATAATTTTTTATCATATTTTTTTAGCCTTAATGTATAAATATCTTAGCTCGGGTGTAATTTTTTTACCTTTAAATCGTGATTTCAATTTTACAGAATAATTTTTCGATCTCCTGACAAATTCTTATTTTTATCTAAATTTAGCACCTCAGTCTCTCAGGAGAATGCACCAATTTTTTTAGATTGAAAATAGCACTTGTTGTCGAGATCGGCAACCGAGCCTGTTTCAATTTTAGGCTCCTGTCCCTTTGAGATGGCAAACTTTTACATTCTATTTTTTCCAACTATATAATTTTTTTTCATGATTTTGTATTAGCCTTAATTTAGAAACTCTTTATTCGGAAGTGAACTGATGTTTTTTCTTGTAATGGTGATTTCAATTTCGCAGAATGTTATTTCGCTTTTATGAAAAATTCTGATATTGTTAGTTATCTATTCATTTACTGCAATCATTCGGCTAACATTTAGTGCACATCCTTCAATTGTTTAAATAATAGATATAAATAAAATATGCAGGGTGTGAAGATGTCATATTATCCTCCCTATTGCCACTCCCAGGTATTTTATAACTAGCAGTTAGGGAATCTGCCTCTATGTACATACGGGTGCCATGAGCCGCGAAATGAGATTTAGCGTGGCTGGTGCTCATCCTCTTTAAACGGCATTAGTGACATGGTTGTAAAAAGTTTTACGGGGTCCGATTTTATGATTTTACGATCCTTTTTCCTGGCGATACAGGTTTCAGACTTTTATTTGTCTTTATGGAAACAAGTTTTTTTCTTCTTGTATTTTTCGTCTGTATGCTACAATATTACAGCTTCATAAAAATAAAATTTTCAAGAGAAAATAAGGAAGTACATTTGAGTTTTCGTGGAGCTCTTGAGTTCTGGATAAACAAATTTTTCAGAAAGAAAATATTTTTCTAGATACAAATGGTCGACAGTCAAACTCTGTAAAAACAATGTGTCTAACATTTTTCAAATGTATTAAGGGACAAATGGAAGGCTGAAAGGTGAAAAATTAAATGAAAAAAAATTGTTTCTTAATAAATGGTATTAGCAAGATAACAGTGCTATTTTCATAAATAATATTCAGTTTATTTGTATTTTGTATCTATTTAGCACAACAGCAGAATAGAATTTTTATAAATTTCTAAACCAAGAAACAGCACAAATATTTTAAAGTTTAAAGAAATCTTGTTCAGAGCGTTTTAAAAACTGCGCCATGCTGATTCGAAATGCGTAAAACAAATTTAAATTAGTGATATTATTTCGCAAGTACAAAACTAAAAAGATACTTAAAACTATTGCTCTATTCCCCTTTTAACCCCTTTTTTTAAAGAATTCCTCTTTTTCAGTTTTTCAAAAATGCCTCCTTTTTCAAAGTTAGCTCTTTTCGAATGAAAAGCTTATTATTTTATTTTTTGTTATGAATTACTTTCCTCTCCTTGAAAATTAATTTTTTAACAGAAAACTTAACTAATTTTAGTTTTAGATTCTAAAATCCAGTTCAAACAAAAAAACGTGATTTTTTGTGCCTATTTCTTTATTGTGATCCATTTTTAAAAGTTTTTCGAGTCTGTTATTATTCTGGGACCCCACTAACCGGTCGAATTTAAGTCTAAACTTTAAAAGTCCATCGTTCAAAGATTGACTTTTCGTTTTAGTAATTAAAAATGGTGTCTTAATAGCCAAATTTTTTTGAAAAAAATATATTAATTTTTTTACAATAAGTGATGCTCTTTTTAAAAAAATTCTCAGGAGTAAAAAGTTGTTATAATCAGCCAAGAAATACGCCTAAGTTTTTCTGAAGCGTTTTAAACAAAATTTTTAAAAATTCGTCGAAAAGAGCATCGCTTATTGTAACAAAGTTCAGAAATGTTTTCAAAAAAATTTTGCCATTAAGATGCCATTTTGAAAATACTGAAACGCAAAATCGATCTTTGAACAATGGATTCTTAAAGTTTAGACATTTATTCTACTGGTTAAAGGGGTCGCAGAATAATAACAGACTCGAAAAACTTTGAAAAATGAATCACAAAAAAATAGGCATGAGAAATCACGTTTTTTTGCTTGAACTGCATTTTTGAATAATAAACAATTTTTTAAAGAAATTTTCTTGGCACCATCGGAAAGAGGAGATTTTAAGCAATGAAAATGTATGTATCTCAATTTTTTCTAGTGTCGTATAGTCTTAGTTATTGGCCTTTGAAGAGCAGTGTACCGGTAGTGGCGTTTTGGCAGTTTAAGGGTTAAAATGCTTAAAAAATGTTTGTAAATTAGATTTTTTTGAAACAAAATTAATATTTTTCTATTTAAAATTAAACTTTTTTCCGTCGTATTCACCTGTTTCGTTTTAAAATTATTTTTTCGGGAAGAAATTTCTATCTTTCTTGGTAAAAAAATTCCACTAGTTGGTTAAAACTTCAACTGCATGATAAAAATGTAATTATTTTGTTAAAAATTAAACTCTTTTGTAAAAAATTTGGTATTTGCAAATGCAACTGATTTGTTAATGATTTATTTTGTCTTTAATTCTAATATTGATTTAAAAAGTTATATTTTTAGATCGACCATTTCTCTATTATGTTAAAGATTCAACTATTTTATGGGAAATTTAACTATTCTTTATACAAGGAGTGTACAAGCCTACCATTTGCCTTAAGGCGTCACATTCTGGGGTTGTGAAGAGACGTATAAAACATTCAATTAATAAATATGGTGGTAAAAAAATGTTTTTCTGCTCGGCATATTGGATCATCATTTCACATCTCAAATTCGTATCCAGCGACTCAATAATCCCCTAGTACCAACTCTTATCCAAATCTGCCAAATCATTCGATTTTTCAAAAATTTTGGTCACAGAATTGGATCAGCTATTGCAAAATTTTAAATTTCGACTACATATTCGTATTCAGGGACCCAAATAACAACCTAGTACCATTTTTCATTCAAATCCGCAAACTCCTTGTATTTTTCAAAAATTTTCTTCGCCATATTGGATCAGCCATTTCAAAATTTCAAATTTGAACCTCGAATTTGTTTTGACCCAAATAACCTTCTTGTATCAAATTTCATCCAAATTTACAAAACTCACTAGATTTTTCAAACATTTTTGGTCGCCATATTGTATAAGCCATTTCGAAATTTAGAATTTTTACATGAACGTCGTATTCAGCGAACCAAATAACGCCCATGTACCAATTTTGATCCAAATCCGTGAACTCATTGAATTTTTCAAACATTTTGGTTGCCATATTGGATCAGCTATTTCAAAATTTCGAATATTGACTTCGAATTCGTATTTAGCGACCCAAATAACCACTTATACCAATTTTCATCCAAATTCGCCAACTTATTGGATTTTTCAAATTTTTTGTCGCCATATAAGCTTAGCCATTTCGAAATTTCGAATCTTGACCTCAAATTCGTATTCAGCGACCCAAATAACCCCTTAGTACCAATTTTCAATCAAATCCGTCAATTCATCAGGAACTTTCCTCAATGTCGTGTATAGTCCACGTCATCCGCAGTTTAGGCCCACCTAGTCCCTGAAGTGTATATGTTAAAGGCAAAGTATATAATCCAGAATATATAGGGTGATTTTTTTAACTTGAAACTTTCAAATATCTCGAAAAATAGGCACTTTATGAAAAAATGTTATGAATCAAAAGATATTAAAATCGGTTGCCGCACACCGCCCCCTATGGGCGGGGTTGGGTACAAATTCGACAAAAAATGTAAAAAAAATTTGAAACGAGAAAAATTTTTCAGACAAATCATACGCATTTTTATCCAAAGAATCCGAATATGCAATAAAAAAAAGGGTATCCATTTAAGACTTCAAACTTGCCCCCACCCCCACCGCATCAGTGTATGTCCTCCTCAGAGTGATTAAATTTTGATTAATAACATTTTTTCATAGAGTGTCTATTTTTCGAGATATTTAAAAGTTTCAAGTTGAAAAAGTCACCCTGTATATAATTCCTAGGTATTATATATAAAGCCTAGAAGAGACCAGGCCAACTTAGTAATAAATATTCTCCATTATTGTCGTGCAATTTTTCCTTTTTTTGAACTTTCTTCACTTTGGTGATTACAAAGATATGAAGATGTATTTGTTTTGACTATTCATAGTGAGACGCAGTTAAAAAATTGTTGAATTTAACATTTTAACAAATTTTTCTAATTTTCAAAAACAAATGATAAGACCTACTTTTTGAACAATTCTCACCTTTGATTTTCTTCAAATTCTTTATAAATATAGTGTACAATGTGTTTTAAAACCCTGTAAAGTCATAATTTTTCATATTTTTAAACTTGTTTAAAACTTTCTATTTATTGTGAGCTAATAATTAACTTAATCCGACAAACATAATTGTTAATGCAATTGAATATTATTTTAAATAATATTGTCTCAAAATAATGCCAGATAGTTGCGTTTTTTTTCTAAAATATTCAACATTTTATCCACTTTTCAAGAAGTTTAGGATAATAATAGTAATTTAGGTTTGAACTCGATTTACCTAATATTTAACGATTTTGAATAAAATTTTTAAAAACCCCTCTTCTTCCTTATAAATACGTGTTAAACTTCAATATTTAAAATGAAATTGTTCATTTCATAAATTGTCCAGGTATTGTTAAAAAGTTTGTTAAATCGCATCCATTCTGTATTAGTCTTAATCCAATTTAATTGATTGGTCTGGAACCATAAGCTCTTTCATTGAAAATTCATATGATTTTGAAAAATCATATTTAAAAAAAAAAATCAATATATTTTGACAAAATATATCTATTAATAGAGTTGTTGCTAAAAATCATGAAATATGTATGATGAAAGCATATTTCGTTGGGTAATTATTTTGTGTGGTGTGCGTTCTCGTTTTTTACGTAATCAATAATACTTTAAATTTCGATTTACCAATGAAAAATAGAAGTTTTAGGATTGTTTAAAGTGTAAATAAAACATTGGAAGCTAAAAACGAATAAAAGTCACTCTCTGGGTATAACTTTCCTAATAACTTTATTCGTCTACTTGAAAAAGTACTCCTACTGTCTGAGTAGATTTTCAAGTAGAAAAGGAACGATGTGGTCAGACACAGAAGTAACATAATATCAAAAATTTGTATAACAATTTTTGATATTAGCTTGCAGATTTCAATATTATATAATCAAACTAAACTATAGTAAATAAATAAAAATAAATAAATTTGTGAAAAGAAGCATTTTTTTCTAAACATAATTTTAAATATCTTTTTGTCATTAACACTACAAATGGACTAACTTTTGAATTGTTTATGGAAATTTAGAGCGATAATATTTTTGATTGTAATCTACAAGTAAAAGAAAGAAGATCATATTTATAAAACAAAGTATCAAAAAATTAGTTTTTTAGGCTATTCGATTTTAGAAAGGGGGAAAAGAAAATTCTATTCACAGAATATTTCATTGTACAAATTTAATCTTATTCTGATACATTTTTATTGTTGAGTATTATTAATCTTCTTTTTTGCAGATTTAACTAGTTTCTTTTAATTTCATATTTTTCATTGAATTCAAGTATTTTTGACTTAAAATTAAAATATTTTTTGTTTGAAAAAACTGCTGTTAGATTATTTGTCGAAAAGATACCTTTTTTTGTTGAAAATTAAACTTGTTGGTTAAAGGTTGAACGGTAAAAACAAAATAATTTTTTGATAAAGATTTACTATTTGAGTAATACAGTATTTTTTAATATTTTCTATCTCAAAAGTTGTATTTTTTCGTAGAAAAGTAATGTATTTATGTTGTTTGTTCAAAAGTCGTCTTTTTGATATGAAATTAATCTTCTTCGTTAAAAATTAATCTTTTATGTTTCAAAATTTATCTCTTTTTGTAGGAATTTGATATGTTTTGGTAAAGGCGCAGCTATTTTTTTAGATTTTATCTATGTTGGATCAAAATTTAAGTATATGGTTAAAAAAGATAACTATTTTGTTAAAAATTTGATTACTTTTTCGAAAATTCAACTTTTGGTCGAAAGTTCTATTATTTTGTTGAAAGTACTTTTTTTTTGTTTTTTGAAAACATTTACTATTACATTTTTTGTTCCCATTTAATGTTTTTGTTAATAATTAATGTTTTAGACTTTAAAATTCAATGGTATTCCAAACTATCCGCCAGAAAAATTTAATATTTGATTTGAAATGCCTCCCTTTATCTTCAAAGATTAATTGTTTCTAAATAAAATTTCAAACATTTGCTCATAGAAGTATTTACTTTGTTGAAAATTAATATTTTTGGTTTTAGAATTGTACATTTTTGGTACAAATTTGATTACTATTTAGTTAAAATGTAATAATTATAAATGATGAAATTAACATATAAAATTTAAGATTTAGCATTATACTTTTTTTTAAAATTTTTTTAAAGAATTGGTTAAAAAGTCAACTATTTTATTAAAAATATAATGATTTTTTGGAAAAAATTTGGAGGTTGAAATATCGACTTGTAAACTTTTTGTTGCAAAATTATATCTATGTGAGAAGTTGAAATCTCTTAAAAAATCTTCATTTTGGCTTCATTATAAGTTTATCTTAGTATGCTAAAAATTCAACTATTTGGTTAATAGTTTCACTGCCTTTTTCGAAAATTCAACTTTTTGGCTTTGAACTTTAATGATTTGGTTGTAAATGAAATTATTTGGTTCAAAATCATTCTTATTGTAAAAATTAAATTATCTGGTTTTAATTAAAACTCGTGGGTTAAAAATTAAAGTATTTTGTTATACATTCTTTTTTATTTAGTGGGAGTACCAACTAATATATTTTTATTAAAAATTATTTTATTTGTTAAGCATTCAACGAATTTGTGGATGATTTATCTATATTGTTGAAAAATAAAGTATTCTGTTAAAAAGTAATCATTTTTGTCAGAAATTCAACTATTTTGTTGAAAATTTTTTAATGAAAGACACATTAAAATTCTATTCTTTGAATGCTTATGGCCAAAGAAAAATCGTTGTGTTACGCGAACTTACCTAATCTTCACTGATAGGAATTTTTAGAAAAGTCCCAACACATTTAGGATACTAAAGTAACTAAATTTTACAAAACAAGTTTAGTAAAACCGATTTTGATTTGTGTTTCATTTTTTTTTATTCAACAATGAAAATAAATTTTAAAAAAATCGAAGATGTGCTTTTGCGAGAATTTATGCAATTTATGTGAAAGTACACGAAATTAGTGAGAAGTCTGTATTAAAAAATGTTCAGCAGTGTCATACATTTAATAAATTTTTTACAATTGTTATAAAAAAGTTATTTAACAATAGGTAGAATTTATTAAAAATGATATATAGCTATTTCAGCGGTCTGTTTTTTAAGTGGAAATATGAAGTAAGAAATCTTTGATATGAATTATAAATAAATAGAGGCCATTTGTTAATTATTTAAACAAATTTGATAAGCAAATGTATAAATTCATCATTTCAAAATAGATTTGTCTAGTTTTTTTAACATCAAGGACAATAAATACCTTGCTAATAGCTTTCTTGTGTGATTCTTTTAATTCAGAAAGTGGGTACTACTTTTTTAAACAATATTAATTAACAAGTGCATACTATTGTCATTGTTCCGTAACAGAAATTTATTTTTTTATCACCTTCACATACTAGTATGTTACAAATATCTCTTGATGTGATGCTTAGTGAAAAAAAAGTTTTTCTTTGTTTAAACAAATTAAATAAATAAATTTATGGTTGTGTCATTTTTCAAAATATACATTTTGTTTTTTTTCAAAGCAATAAATTCCTAATGTCTTGCTGATAACTATGTAAGAGAGTTTTTCATACATTGTTTATAACTTCGACTGATTTTTATAGATAAATATAAATAATAAGATAAATAATAAAAATAATAATAAATATTACACAAAAATTTTTTAAACAAATAATAAACATGTCCTGCCAGATAATACAGTATTATAACAGAGAGACCTTTTGTAAAAACTGTAGTCGATTTTATAAAAAGGAATATGGTGTTTCATTTAAAAAACGGCCTCAGTGCAATTTGTTTATTAAATTAATTTAAAAATTATGAATCGTTGTCTATAAGCAAAATATAACAGTATAGGCATATTAGCATTTTGATTGTGTTAAAGAAACTAAATTTATCTACTAAAACATGATAAAATTATGCATTTGTTTGTTATATTTCTTAACAAAAATTACTATTTGTTTATTATTATTAAAAAATAACTATAAAGAGTTACTATCAAGGCATCAGGAATTTCTTTTTCTGACAAAAACGAAATCTATAAGTTGAAAAATGGAAAAGAAATGAATATGTTTATTTAGTTTGTTTAAACCATTAGAAACATTTTTTTCAACAAGTATAATATCAAGAGGTATTCTTAACATATGTGAAGCTTATTAAAAAAAAACGAATTGCTTTTACTTAAAAATCACAATATTCTACATTTGTAAATTATTTTATTTAAAAAAATAACACTGATTGTCTGAAACCAAATAATCGCACAAAGAAGCTATAAGAAATATATTTATTATCCTTTTTGTTTAAAAAACAAAACAAATTTATTTGAACATTACGATTTTATGCATTCGTTTGTAAAATTTGTTTAAATAATTAACAAATTATCTCCATTTCTTTATAGGTCTTATCATTTGTTTGTCTTTAGATTTGCACTTGAAAACACACATCTAAAGTAGCTATATATCCTTTTTACTAAAAATCTAGCTCTTGTTGACTAATTTGGTTATAAAAATTGTAAACAATTTTTTTTAATATCTAACCTAAAATTTAATTTTTCCACGGGCACCTCATTAGGCCCCACTATGTTCTTTAAAAATTTGTGTTGATTTATAACGATGCAATATACTTATTTTTTTCCAAAATTGAATGATCTCAAGCGTAAAAAGGGATCGATACCTGCACCTTACTCAATCGCGAGTAAGCGCAACGATCTGGAAGCTCGGTTAAGGAGCGAATGATTTTTTCCGTAAAATATTCAAAAGATTTTGCGATTATGTGCCTCGTACGTGAACTTTCGGAAAACGTAGGTCAGGACCTAAGATGAAGATAATTAGCTACGTAAATTAATAATTCAACAAGATTTTAACAAAATGGTGAGTCTGCTCTGACAAATGATACCTCCTTGTTGTTTAGAAAAATTTTAAACCCTTTTCTGCATAAAGCTTCCGTGACACATCTCAAAAAATTTCTACAAAAATTTGAAGATTTTATGAAGCTACATCTAAGAGAAAATTTTTGTTGAAATTTAGAAGTAATGACGTTATTTCTCAACATATTTTAAATGTTAAAAAGAGACAAAAAAGTTTCTTTTTACAGTATTGCTTGTCGAAAAGAATTCAATAAGCTTAATCATCATTATTCTTGTAAATTACTAAAAATGGAAATCCAAGATATTAACTTTCATATCAATTTTTTAAATAAAACTCTTGATAAAATAAGAAAAATCATTTTAGAATCTAATCTGAATGATAATATTAAAAAAAAGTTCTTTGACTTATCCCTAATTAGATTTAATTCTTTTAACAAAAAATATAATATAAAATACCAAATTCAATTTGAATCTTTATTCTCTAATCAATACAACCAGTCAAAGTAAAAAAAAGATCATTGGTTCAAAAATTTAACAGAGACTCAAATACCACAAGACATTATTGACATTGTCTTCTTAGGACCTAATTTTAACCTTGATTTAAAATTTTCAGAACAACAAGTTATTGATACTATCAAAAATATATAATTAGTTCTTCAATCGTCATATTTACATAATGACCTTCAAAATTAAATTAGAGGCAAATTAACTACTAAAATTAATAACGCTTTAAAGAGAGATATTCATATAACCAAAGAAGACAGAGAAATCTCAAAAAATTAAATAGGGAAAAAACTTTCTTGAAAAATAACCCTGATATCTTTTTTACTAATGTTGATAAAGGTAACCTCACTGTTTGTTTAAAAAATCAGTTTATCACTCCAAAATGACAAATTTACTTTCTGACACATCTACTTACATTTCTGTAAACAAAAACCATTTGAAAAAACTACAGACAGATACATCAACAATTTTTAAATATCTTAATAACAATAATTTTTTAAAATATGAATACCATTACAATCAACTTACTTTAACCGACACAGTTCTAGCTAAATGTTATGGTTTGTCAAAAATACATAAACAAGAAGTTAATAACAGTTTCGAATTAAGACAAAAATTAAGGATATATACATAAACGACGATTATGTTGTCCTTTCACTTGATGTCAGCTCGCTGTTTACAAATATCCCTTGCAATTTAGTTTTACAAAGTTTAGGAAAAAGAGTTGAACATATCCATAATCAATGTAAAATTCCATTCAGCGACATTATAAATTGTACGGAATTTCTGTTCGAAAATACCTTTTTTATTTTTAAAAACGATATTTACAAACAAATTAATGGTTATCCAATGGGCTCTCGGATCTCACCTTTGTTTGCAGATATCGTGATGGATGATTTGGAAGTGACATGTCTAAAAAAATTTTAAAAAATCTATGATTGTGTTCCTCTTATATATTTTAGATATGTAGATGATACGATCATTTACATTAAAAATAAACATGTTGATATAGTTATCCAAACCTTTAATTCTTATAATAAAAAATTTATAATTTACTTTTAAAATATAACAAAACAAAAGCATTAATTTTCTGGGAATGACGTTGATTAGAAAATATAATTACATTATCAACAATTGGTTCCAAAAACCAATGTCAGCAGGCAGACTAATTAACTTCCTTTCAAATCATCCAACTTAACAGAAAAAAAATATAGTGTACAATTTTGTTGCCAGAGATAATTTTCAAAAACAATAATTTTCATTCCAATAATTTAAAAATAATCACACAGTTATTGATTAATAATGACTATCCAATTTGTTTTATCAAAAAAAAAAATTAAATTCCGCATGAAAAAAATTAAATGTCACTCTCACAACAAGGTAGTACATAATAATCAGATTCGTTCCAATCAACTTAAAGTTTGTCTTACGTTCTTTAATAATTTTACACATTTGTCCAAGATGTTGAAAAGTTATAATATTACTACAATACCTACAATTGAAAAAAGTTTAAGTTTCTATAATAAAATTAGGCAAAGATACTTCTAAAAAATGGGATGAAACGAATTTAGTTTATAAATATTCTTGTAAACAATGTCCTGCATCTTATGTTGTTGAAACAAAAAGATCACTAAAAAACCGTATTTACAAACATATCAATAAGAAAAAAGCAGAATTGGTTGTTTATAAACATAAATATAATTTTCGTCACACATTTGATTAGGACAATGTAAAAATTATAGATAGAGAGCCTAACTATAAAAAAGAATTATTTCAGAGATGATCTATATAAATAGCAATTCTAATAACATTAATAAAAAAGAAGATATTTATAGTCTTAGCAAAATATATTTTCCATTGTTACAGAAATTAAATTTAGGTATTTCACTTTTCATAAGACAGAATTGAATTTGTATTATCCACGAATTTATGTACGAGTACGTGTATATGATAACGACACAATAGTTTGTCTCTTCAGTTGACTTCAGACGGTCATTTCAATCGGACCAAAATGCGTCCTTCATATTTAACTTAATTTAGACGCCTTAAAAATTTATGTTTTAA
>JAAAKG020180572.1:0-26028 GCA_010014905.2 Druon quercuslanigerum
AAAAAAAATTTCATTTGTAATTTTCGGATCGAAATCGTTGGTAGATTTTTTTTATTTGTGCATTAAAAGTGTCCATGAACTCTAAGCTTTAAAATGTAGTGGTAGGTTTTTTGAAATTAAACATGACAGCATCCAATATGGCGGCTTAAATTCATTTTTTTTTATTTTACGATACTTTTTCCTGCAATAAACAATTTTTTTGAATTTTGATAAAAGTTAGTATAGGGTTTTTTTGGGTCGCTGATTATGAATCTGCTATCAGTTTTTCAAAAGTCAAGATGGCGCTTCCAATATGGCTGCCAAAAATTTCAAAAAATTGTTCACTTTTCATAAAAATTTGTATAGGGGGGTTTTTTAGGTCGCTGATTACGAATCTGCTATCAGATTAAAAAAATTCAAGATGGTGGATCCAATATGGCTGCCAAAAATGTTTAATTTTCATGAAATTAGGAATTGGGAGGTTATGGGTCGCGTTTCTTAGCCGACGTATATTATGTACCGTTGCGCGGCTTTCACCACGAGGAGGTAAACGCAATGAAAAGAGCCTCTTCTTTTCTTTAAATTTTTTCACTATTTTCAAATTTTTTTATGTTTATTCATTTTTTTTATAATAAAACCTTTCATCATCAATAATCCAAAAACTTAGTATAAGATTCTAACTTATTTATGATAAATTGAAAAGTCCTTAAACCACATTTCTTGAAATTTGAACGTTTTTGTTTTGATTCTACTGTTACAGTTTCATCTAATTTACTTATGTTATCCATTTCATTACTAGGCGTAAAAATAAATGTTTTATTTTCTTAGGAATAACGTTTTTTTTTATTTGAATATTTTCATGAAAATTGAACAATTTTTTGAAATTTTTGGAAGCTGTATTGTATTCGCCATCTTGAATTTTGACAATCTATTAACGGATTCGTAATCAATAATCCAAAAAACCTCTGCATACAAGTTTTTATGAAAATTGAAACATTTCCAAAATTTTTGGCAGCCATATTAAATCCGCCATATTGAATTTTGAAAAACTGATGGCAGATTCGTAATCAGTGAACCAAAAAAGCCCCTATACAAATTGTCATGAAAATGCAACAATTTTTTGAAATTTTTGGCAGCCATATTGGAAGCGCCATCTTAACTTTTGAAAAACTGATAGCAGATTCATAATCAGCGACCCAAAAAAAACCCTATACTAACTTTTATCAAAATTAAAAAAAATTGTTAATGCAGGAAAAAGTATCGTAAAATCAAAAAAATTTGAATTTAAGCCGCCATATTGGATGCTGTCATGTTTAATTTCAAAAAAACCTACCACTACATTTTAAAGCTTAGAGTGCATTGACACTTTTAATGCACAAATCAAACAAATCTACCGACCATTTCGATCCGAAAATTACAAAATAAAAATTATTTTCATTCGAAAATTCACGTTATTGTTAAATAAACAAATATAACTTTTCAAATATGCGTTTTTAAAAAATTCTAACTGCAGAAATCGAAAACTCAGACAATTTTACGTCGAAAATAGGTATTCTCAATTTTTTCTATGACCCATTTCATAGTTAATAGAGCAGTTGAATAAAATCTTAAAAATGTGTCCAGTCAGGACTTAATGGGTTAAGGGGTTTATAGAGGTTTTGTAAGACTTACGTAATTTTAAAGGATCTCTAGGGCTTTAAATATTAAAAAAATTCCAA
This sequence comes from Druon quercuslanigerum, assembly GCA_010014905.2. NCBI lineage: Eukaryota > Metazoa > Arthropoda > Insecta > Hymenoptera > Cynipidae > Druon > Druon quercuslanigerum. Next base: position 1,698 of record JAAAKG020180572.1, read on the forward strand.
TTGATTTCACAGGATCTGAAATATTTTTATATATTTTATAAGATCCTAAAACATTTTTTAAACTTTATTAGATTTAAAGAAGTGTCAAGAATATTGAAGGATTAAAAAATTTTTAAGGAATTTTGGGAATTTCAAGGAATTTCTGCAGAGCTTTAAAGAGAAAATGAAATAGAATAAAATTTTAAGGAAATTTTTAAGCGTTACATGGAAATTAATAGGGTCTTAGAGGATTTTGAATATGGAATCATTTTTAAAAGAATTTAAAAAGATATTAAAGATTTTAAGATATTTTACAGGATTTTACGAGATTTCATGTATTCTAAAAATGTCAAAGGATTTTAAAATAGCTATATAGTGTATTTTAAATAACTCCGAGGAACTATATGATATTTCAAAGAATTTCGTGAGATTATAGAAAATTTCGAGGAAATAAACATTTCTTCAGGAATAAATAAATAATGCTAAAAATTAAAATAAATAAAAAATGAATTCGTAAAATTTCAGATAATGGAAAATATTTAGAATATTTCAAAGAAATTTGCAATGTTTAAGGAATTCATAGGACTTTAAAAGGAATTATAAGATTTCATAAAATATTAAGGAATTTCTACACATATTGAGAGATTTCAGACGACTGCAACATAACTCAAGCGTTTTATCTATATCATTGATCTATTTTTATATTTCTTTTTGCCCTAAAGCATTATGTTTTAATAAAACGTAATAAACCGGGATTTTGACGGATTTCAGGGATTTCAAGGGATTTCAAGGGATTTAAGGTTTCAGAAAAAAAGATGGGATTCTATGGTCTTCTACGGATTTTATTTCAAGAGAGTCTACGAGCTTTGAAGAATTTCAAAGGATTTAAAAAGATTGATGCGTTTTCCTGAAATCTCAGAGGTTCTTGACACATTTCTGGGGTTCCTAAAGGATTTCAACGCTTTTCAAAGCTTTGACACCATTTTATAGAAGATTTACATTGTATATCTGATTGGAAAATATTTAACTTATTTTGAAAAATTTACTCTACTATTGACAGTATATTGATTTCAGGTGATTTCAATTGGTTGTAAGGTAATCGAAATTACTTTTTTCATACTGATAAGCGATCAATTTACCCTTCATCACTGATACTTTAAAATGTGACTACTCATTCAAAAAAGGAGTGAAAAACTTTTCTAAAAAACGGTTGAAAGGTCTGTGAAATGCAGCATGAAGTTACTCCTAGTAGAGATATTTTTGATATTTTAAAGAGAATATACCACTTGAGAGGTTCACAACAAAAACGCATGACTGTCTCAAATTTCGTACCTCTACTTCAACGTATAGCATGACCTAGAAAAGTTGTAGCAAAAATCTCACATTTCTACTATAAAGATTTTGATGTCTTGTCTTCAATTAAAAATAGCAAACTTGAAAAATCTGTACGGGTTTTCGCGAAATTACTAAAAATGTTCAAGCGTATCTGCGGTGATCGCCGAGAATTTCTCAGATTTGCTAGCTTAATTTCAACGCGTTTTGTTACTTGAGAAACTTGTGAAAAGAAACTGATATTCACAGGGTATAATCTCTGAAATAATAACTTTAATTCAAGCCGATGAAACTTAAAATATCTTTGTAGATTCCCGAGATATGACTAAAAATGTCCAAGCGTTTTTGCATCAAGCGGCGAGGGCCGACAGAAACTTGAAGCAGAAACGCTTGGAGATTTTTAGTCGTATCTCGGAAACCCGTAAAGATTCTTTCGGTTTTATTGGCTTAAATTGAAGTCACGACTTTAAAGAACATTTTAAAGCCCGTTTCCGACGGTCGTGTAACTTAAGTCACTTTAGAATAGTAAAAAAGTAGAAAATATTATTTCACAAATGTGACAGTTTGACGGTCGTAAAATAAAGTAAAGAGTTGACGGCTTGTTTAAGACTAACTGTAGTGGAAGGTATAAAATCGCCAACCATTCCCGAAATGAGGTGGACGTGGTCACGCTCCACACGAGGCATTATGAAAGTTCGTCGAGCGAAGTTCCTCTTTTTATTTTCGTCTATGGGTTGGTCGAGCAGCAGTGCAGGGACCTTCCAACAGCAAACGTTAAAAGGTGTCGACGTTGAGGGCTATTGCTAATGGAACGGTAAAGTCGACTTTCTTCGATTCCTCTTCTTTACCCCCTTTTACGCTTCTTTTTCTACCATTTCATCCGCGTGCTCAATTCGCTGAACGAACTTTTCCAACCTCTTCTTTCGCGTCACGTGCTCACGTTAACAGACAGCCTTATCATAGCACAATCCTCCACAAAGGAAAAGAGTCGCGATCTGCAAAAAACCGGCTTTTTATTTCACCCTTCTTAGACCTCACGGGCCATGAACTTCACGCCTTGAGATCATCGAACAAAGTCGGAGAGCTATTAAGTTTTAGTTTCACTAGCTGAAAAAAGTATTGCAATTGTAAGTACCGTAAACTGGGGCTAAGTGGCGTATATGCGGGGGAAAACGTTGTGTATTTAATTCTGTAGTCAGCACGCAATGTTGCTTTTTCTAGGTTTGGCAAATTTAATTTGAAAATTTTTAGTTACAAGACTTTATATTTTGTATCTGGAAGAAGCAAATAGGGCATTCAGAACAGCAAAATCAAGGGTGCGCCTTATTCTCCCAGATGCGCCGCTTTGCCTTAGTTTTTCATGATATTCGATCAAAATGTTCCAGTAATTCTGGATGTTATTCAGCTTATTTTTACCATTTCTGTCTTAAATAGATTAAGCTATTACGAATAAAATGTTCACCAGTGTCTAAATATAACAGGTATAGATGAAATGGTATTTAAAGATTTAACGAGGCTCGAACCTCAATTTATTAAATCAGTCAAAAATGAATAAAATATTTATTTTGCATCCTTATTAATTTTAAGCTCATAATTTAAATTTTGTAATCTAATGTCCTGAAAGTTAAAACTGCACACTTGAAATTTACAAGAAATTTAAAACAAAGTTTCTTTGTAGTTCCTAGTACCGAAACTTTGTTCTTATTCGAAATCACAAGATTGTAGTAACTGAGTTGTTCTCCATGAAGCAAACCCTCTTCCCATTAGTAACATTATATCACTTAAAAAAATTTCAGAAAAAATACTCAAAACTCAAAAAGTCCAGAATTCTTCATTATTTAAATTTTAATCAATATTTTCTGTTTGTTTCAGGTGAACTTCACTTTTGGCTATATATACATATAATTGCATTCAGTAAGTTGGTATGATTCAGCAATTTATGAATATTAAGAATAAGTGATTGTTAGAAACCCATTTTGTAGAACTGAGTAATCAATTATTTTAAGTTTAATATCATATTCTTCAGAAGAAAAATCTACAAATTTTTTAATTTGTAAGACAGAGCTAATATTAATATTACCGTTTAAGAATATTCATTTGTTCTAAGTTTTCAAACCTAAAAATTAATGAAATCGTTTAAAGAAATAAAATTATTTCCAAGTTAAGATAAAAGTATTTGTTTTAAAACTTTTCAATTGAAGTTCAGGTTATTTAATCACAAATGGTTTTAAATTAACATTTTGTTTTTACTTTAATACAAAAACAATAATTTTATCTTAAAACGATTATTTTAATCTCTTAATTTCGCTCGCTTTGCATTTAGATTTTTTTCCTTTTTAACAATTAAATTCCAAAACTGTAATTTTTTAGTACTGAATTTGCAATATTCAGAATGTTACATTTTTTATTTTAATATTAAAATCATTCTATTCCATATTTTGTAATTTAGAAACTACGATTAAATTAGAAAATTACCTAATGTTTAGGAGATTAATAATAATGCAGTTGTAATGTACGTCCAATTTTCGCTCAATTTTCGACGTTTTCAATTCAGCATATAAAAATTTCAGACCTAGTAGCAATTAGACGCAAAATTAATTTAATTTCTACAAACCTTAACGATTTAAATTAAATAATCATTCATTTAAAGAATGTGTCAAAATGTGGTGCGCAAAGGCCAAATAATTTCGGGGTGCCTAGACACTTCGGTACTTAAAATGATTTTTAAACTTTTTAATTCAAGTTTAACTTATTTAAATTTAACGAGTATAAACTTTAAATTTATGAACTTCTACACAGAATATTTTTATCTTTAAAAATGTTTAGAGTTCTTTTAATTTCAGTAACGTCTTTTACCGTTAAAGTTTTAACCGTATTATTTAATTTATCATTACTTTTTAATTTAAAAACTGATGAAATATTCATTTGTTTCATTTAAAATCTTCGAAATTTTTCTGATTGAAATGAAAAAGTGGTTTAAAATGATTGAGTTTCAAAAATTGGAATTTTAAAAATTTTAAATAATATTTTTAACGTTTTATACTGAAAAGATAAAAAAAAAGGAAACTTAGTAAAAGTTCGAGATAGATTTATTTTAATTTCAACAAACCTTAGCGATTCCAAGTCAAGAATCACTTTTCTAGTCGCTAGTTAAAGAAATTTTTTAAACTTCGAATTTCATGAATTGTATTTAGTAATTGATTTAGTGATTGAATACGTAGTGGATAATATAAACCATAAATCTAATAAAAAATTTATTTGACCTTTTTATAAAAAAAGACCCTACTTTTTATAAAAAATATTTATTTATTTTGACGCGAAAATGAAATTAGAATTCCTTGCGAGTTCTGGTGAAAAGAGATAAGTCGAAAGACGGTCTAATTGAATTAAATGATATCAAAGGTCGGTAAACAGAGTCACCCTTGAGCTTTAGTGCCGCTTTAAAGTTTAATTCTCCTCCGTAGAGTATGCGAATTTAACCAAGGTTATTTAAATCTCAAGTGCGACCGCAGTAGTAAACGCTTTTATGGTCAGACAGTAGAACATACATGTACAGAATACAATTAATTTAGCCGGAGGTGCGGGTATAACTCAGGTTGCATCAAACTTACATTTCTCGCTCTTTTGATGCACTCCTACGGGCACCTTTGACTCCCCTTTGGGCTTATGTAACCTCCTTCTATACTCGACTGACACGAGTGCCTGTAGTCTGCACCCACGTCCTCTTCACCGATTACTGTGCGACGAACCAAAAAATTACTTCCTCTTATCTTCCTTTAACATGACACGCCAGAATTTTAAATTTATTCTTTATTTATTTAATACTAGGGTGCACAGTCTTTCCTCCATTCCCCTCAGTTTCTCCCTCTTTTTAAATCTTCCTTTTTCCCCTGTTCTCGACACATTTTCTATTTTCTTTTTAAACATAGGATACTTAAAAATACAGTTATTCTTTTTAAATCTACGCAATTATCTTATTCAAAAGTAGAATATTTTTAGCAAGTATTGAAACCTTTTTTTCACTCAGAGAATTATCTATTATAATTGATTTCATTTTTTTAATTTGACTTATGTTAAATTAAACTATTTATCATTTCAATAACATTTCAGGGAAAACATATTAAATATTTTTAAAATCAGCTATAATAAATTGCTGTGGTCTGTCTATCTAAATTAAAAATTCTTCAGTTTAATTTTGAATAACGATTTTCATTATGTTAGACATATAAGAACACTTATTATTGGATTAGATCGAACTTCTAGATTTTGAACAATTTTCAAAAATGACCAATAACCAGTTTTGTATTAGTTCTGACAATTCAAGAGCAATTTTTAGCAGATGTTAATTATTTTTCTTTAAATATATATGTTTTATAATATTTATTTATATAAAGATTGATTACATTTGATACAATCATCTTTCTCTTACATTTTGTTAGATGAAGAAGCCTAAGCTTTTCTTTGAGGCCAAAATAAAACCGAAAAAATTGTAATTTTATTTTTAATAAAAAAAAAATTGTTTAAAATTGTTTAATCCCTGAGGGTTTAGTTTCAAATTTGTCAAGGCTATGTATCTTACTTTTACTTCGTGCACTTAAAGTTTTTTTTAATAGTTAACTTTTTGATAGATAACTGTTTGGTAGTAAATTAAATTTTTACATTCTTATCATTTATGATTGAGAAAGTATTACAATTGTCCGAAATTTCACTCCACAGTTTTTTAACGTATGTCCACGTTTCAAAACCCCCTGAATCCGAAAATCAAGTTTTTACGACGGCGTCTGTCTGTCGGTCTGTCCGCCCGTAAACACGATAACTCTCGAAAAAATAAACGCATCAAATTGATATTTGGCACACTTATTTTAGGTCCTAAAAGAAAGGACGAGTTCGTTAACCAGACTTTTTGGATGAAAATTTAAAAAGGTAGATCATTTTGAAAATGTTCGGCACCATTTTTTTATATTTAAAAGTTTTATGTACGGCTATTCATAATAATCAGAAAGCTAAAAATTTATCATGTTGAATGTTTTTGATAAGCAAGAAATTCTCAGAGTTCAAGCGTTTTCAAAATTTTTTAAATCAATCGAATATCAAAATTTTAATCCTAACAACGTACGATATAAAAAAAGTCAAGAGAAGAATAACATTACTTTTTGGAACCCCTACAAGATTATCATAACATCTTTTCGGATATTCTTGGAAAATCGAAAATTCAAATTTTGAGTGAAAAAAAATAATGAAAAATCAAAGATTCCATTTTGTGGTCCAACAATGCAGGATAAGAAAGAAGATGATTTAACAAAAATTGTTTACCCGGAAAAGAGCTACAAATTTAAAATAATTAATTACATTCTCATCATTTCTGATTGAGAGAGTATTAGAATTGCGTGAAATTTGACACCACAACTTTCAGATTTTGAACCAAAAGACGCAAAATACAAAAAAAGTCTCAAGGAGAAATTATAGCTTTTGAAAATTCGTACCATATGTCTTTAAACCATTTTCCAATTTTGTTTTTATTTATCGTAAGTAATATGCAGAAAATCGAAAATTCCAAATATTACGTCAAAAGACGCGAGATACGTAAAGAATCTAAAAGAAGACTTGTAGGATATTTTTCTTTATCCATAAAAAATGATATGAAAACAAAAATCCTATTCATAGCATAAAAATGCGAGATAGATAAAAATCTCTGAAAAAAAGGATTTTATTTTTTTATTTATTTTAAGGTCGTTTAGAAAATATACAATTACAAATTTCTGTGAAAAATCGAGCGCGCAGCACGATTGTAACGATGAGAATGTATACCTGAAAGCCTACAGAGCTTTGAGAAACATAATTTTTAACTATACTTAATTAAGCAGAAAATTCACAATATGAAGATGCATATGAATATTGCAAACTAAAAGAGTTTTTTTTTGATAAAGTTTCGTTCAATCAAAATTTTTCTATTAAATTTTGGGCTAAAAAGTGATCTATTTAGTCTGAAAATTTAACTATTTGGGTAAAAAATCGTCTTTTTGGTAGAAAATTAATCTTCTTGTTTGAAAATTGCACTATTTGGTTAAAAATTTAACTGTTTTGTAGTAAACTCGTCTTTTCGAATAAAAAATTCTACATTTTTAAATAATGTTTTTTTATTCGTTGAGTTAAAAACCTTTCATTGTTGAGGATTCAAGTACCTTGTTAAACATTTGTCTTTTTTAGTTCAATTCAACCGTTTCTAACTTAATCTGAAAACCTTTCCTTGCTTAAAATATCAACTGTCACATACTCTTTTCACACATTTATATTTTTTGGTTGAAAAAATAACTTTTTGTTTAATAATACGACTGTTTGTTCTTTCGAGGGTTCAAAACATACGGCACAATCATGACCTGTGTTGTGATTTTTTAAATCTCAGAGGGGGCGGCAAATGTCCCTCTCTGGATTTTCCCTTTACTGAATTTGGAAAGTAATCCCACTTTTAAAATTACCTAAAACGAAATCAGTGAGCCCTAAAAAAATTTCCAAATTTAACAGGCTTATGTGTTTTCATTTATTGTTTTATCCTATTTAATACATTTTGTAAATAAAGAGACAAATTCTTTTCTTTGTTATAAAAATATAAAATTGAAGCTTATTAAAGTGCAAATAAAGAGCTGGATTTTCAAGACTCTTCTAGATATTGTTTTTTTATTCAGGTGGATTTTTCTGTAAATGTGAAAACCATTATCGACGATGGCACTTTCCTGCTCGATAGCGAACGTATTTCTATGTGGGATTCCGGTCAGACTGCTTTCTGCTTATTCGCCTTCATTCGCCTTTGCGCTCCACAGTAATTGTTCCTCCGACAGCAAGTGGAAACTGGCAGGCGACAATTTGAATTATCTGCCTTGTTAGCGTTGATAGGAAGAGAAGGAGTGCGAGATGCTCTAGCCGAGTTCCGTGTGGGCACAACTATATTATGTCCAATACTCCAAGACGAATTAGATGAACAGTAACGTCTTAACTCAACACATGAGAATCCCTCCAGAAATAGTATTTTGACAAAAAGTTGGTATACTTGCAATTGATGCTATTGGTATGAAATTCGGGTCCAATATGTGCGGTAAAACGCTAATGACTAAATGTATGTGATGAGATAAATATCAAAGAATGTGGTGCAGAGGAGACACTATTTTACAGGAATGAGCGAAATTTGTTAAGATGGTTTCGGCGAGCGTTTGGGAAAGAGTTGTGAAGCTCTTCACCTGAGCTGCTTGCTAGAAAGATTGATCAGCGACTTGGGTAGAAGCACTGTGGCAGGGCGTTTTAATTAAAATCACCATTCAACACTGTTGAAAATTCCTATTTTTGGTTCAAAAATTAATGTGTTTCGGTTTAGGACTCTCTGGCTTAATTCAACTGTTTTTATTTAAAATTAAAACATTTTTGGGTAAAATTATCACCTGTCAAACTTTTCATTGAGAATTTATTTTATTTGGTTAAAAATTCTTCAATTTGGTTGAAAATTTAATTATTTCATTAAAAAATTGATCTTTTTTGTTGTCAGCATTTATTTTTATAACTTAAAATTTATCTTCCTTGGTTAAAACTCCATGCCTTTCGTTGAAAATCAACATTCTTCTTTGAAAATTCATTCAAAATGGAATACTGTGACTTTTGCCACTAAAATTCCTTAGGGAAAAATTTTGAAACTTATTGATGGCAATTTTATGGCATCAAACTTTAAGACCTCGAATTCTACAACCTCGAAATTCAAATACTTTTAAATTTTAAAGCAGCGAACTTTCAGAAGCTTAAAGTTTTATAAACTTTACACATTTTTAAGGATTTCAAAGATTTAAAAACTTCACTAGAGTTTTGAAATTTGAACATTTTTGAATGCTAAACAGGACAGAATATAAATTGGAAATATTCCCAACTTCAAACTCAGTTAAATATAAATAAATACTGTTTTTAGGCTCTTTCCACCATAAACTCCAAGTTACGAAATAGGAAAATGAAAATTTCTCGGAAAATACTGGAAGACATTAATTGAATAGAATAGTGAAAAAGCGTAAATTCCTGGAAGGCAAATTGTGAGTAGTTTACTGAGAAGAATAAGAGACTGATAAACAAAGAAAGGAACTTTGTTACGTGGGCCAGGAAGGTGAAGCAGGTAGGTTGGTTGACAGGTTAGTGCTAACGATATGTACACAAAAACAAAGGAGAACCCACGAGGCGCGGAAAAAGACTTGCCATGATGGACGGGATGTCGTGGGGAAGCGAACGTTGGAAGGACGGACGAGAACTTCAGATTGAAATCCTTCGCACTCCTTTCTCTAGGGATTTAACACCTTGGAAAAAATACACTTTTCCCGTGTGAGAAATAACGGGCTTTTATTATTCAACCTCTTCAAAGCAAACTAAAATATCTGGGTGGTTCTACAAATATTTTTTGGAAATAAGGAAATTAACACCTTTAAACGTCGGTTAGTACGTATTACAATGGAATTTGAAACGTATTCAAACTTAGAAAGCAGTCAAAATTATACCTAGATCCCGTTTTTTCTAGAATAAAAATGGATTGCAATGTTTAACAGATTCGAATTTTAAAATAAAATGCATTTTGAAACGCAATTCAGTTTAGAACTTTGTCCAATTTGAAATTATTCCAATCAGGGACTCAGTCCATTTTGGAACTTTGTCCAATTTGGAATGAGGTTCAATTTTAAACGCACTCGAGTGTGGAATGCTGTCCCTTCTGATTTTGTGCAATTTGGATATAATTTAGCCGGATTTTTGAGAAAACAAGCCAACATATAACAGTCCAGTTAGAAACGCAGTACGATTTAGAATTCATTCGAATAAGGAATGCATTCTAATTTGGAAATCCATCAAATTTGGAACGAATTCAAATTTTGATGTCAGTGCAATTTCGAATTTAGTCTAATTTGAAACGCATTTGAATTGAGACTAGAGAATTCATTCTAATTTTGTGCACAGCTCAATTTGGAAGAATTCTGTTCAATTTGGAAGTAACGCAGTCCAATTTGAAAATCATGCCAGTTGGGACTACAGAAAAAAATTGGCATGCTCTCCGATTTGGAACGCAATTTAATTTAGAACTCAGTGCAGTTTGGAAATTAGCCCACATTGGAACTGTGTGCAATTTGGAACAAATTACAATTAAAGATTATTATGCTTCTGAAGTTCCGAACACTCAAATGAACGAAACATTTTTCCCTATTTTTATTTTACCCGAGAATATTGTTCCAACTGCAATTTAAAATTTTAACTTTCATTTTGTTGCAATAATAAATTATTTTCAATACAAAAGAGCAAACATTTTAACACTTTTTCTGGTTTACATAGTTATCAGTACAAAAATTCGTTTATTTGAAAGTTCGGAACTTCAAGTACCTGAAATTATTCTAGTTTGGAACCTAGACCACTTTGGAACCCCCTAAAAAGAATGTAGTCTAATCCGGAATTGTGTACAATGTGAGACACAGTTAAATTAGAATCGTAGTGCAATTTGAAAATCATTCCAATAAAGAACGCATTCAAATTTGCAAATCCATGAAATTTGGAAGAAAATCCAATTTCGAAATCAGTTGAATTGAGAATTTAGTGTAATTTGGAATGCATTCAATTTTGAGCGCAGTCCAATTTGGAATGCAATTCAATTTAGAACTCAAACAAATTGCCGTTTCGAATTTAGTCCTACTTGAAAGGCAGAACAATTTTATAACATTCAGTCCAATTTATAAGAATGCAGTCCCATTTGGAAGAAATCCAATTCAATTGGGAAGAAAGCAGTTCCATTTTGAACAGAGTCCATTTTGGAAGAATGCAGTCCACCTTCGAACAAAGTTCGATTTCAACGAAGTCCAATTGGGAAACTAGTTTAATGTGGAATCTAATCCAATTTAGAACGCAATCAAATTTGGAAGGCAGTCATATCTCAAATTCTGTCGAATGTGGAGCACAGTCCAATTTGGAAGAAAGCAGTGCAACTTGGAACGCAGTGCAATGTGGAAATTTGTCCAATTAGAAACACAGTACAACTTGGAATTCAGTGCAATTAGAAATTTAATCTGATTTGAAACGCAGTTAAATTTAGGATGGAGTCCAATCTGGAATTCATTCTAATTTATATCTTATTTCAATTTGGAAGAATGCAGTTCTATTCGAAAGTCTCACAGTCCAATTTGGAGATATAAAGTCCAATTTTGGAACGCATTAAAAATTGTCAGGATGTTCATTTTGAAACGCAATTTAAGTTAGAAACTCAGTACCAATTTGTAAATCAACCCAATTTGGAACACAGTCCAGTTTCGAGTTGAGTCCCCGATTGAAAATCAGCCCAATTAACTAACTTTCATATTTAATAAAGCCTGAAGCAATTCCTGACAACATAATCCTATGTCGGTTCTTTCATTTCAAAATTCTTCTACCGTCTGCAGCCGGGTTTTGATTAAAAGTGCTTGCATTCACCTGAATATTTGGCTAGAGAAGCGAAAAACTGCATTAAACCAAAACTCCTGAGCAGAGCCTGTTATCGACACAGGTTTGGACGTGATTCAAACATTCTCTTGACAGTAATTAAAAGCAGTGAAATTTCGAATAAGTTAGAATATCATAATCGTTCACCCATCCGAGCACTGGCCACTCCCGTCCGTGCTTAACATTCGAGATATCGACGAGTTGAGAATCACCAACCAGCTACAGCCTTTGGTTAGCAAAACGTCATATTTTTCAACGAAATTGTAGCAGAAAATTCCATTTTCATCCCCTTTGATACTGCTACTGATGGCAAAATAGTGAAGCCGATCAGAAAGTGTTATAAAAAGTGTGAAATATGGTTCAGGATGAAGTAGATTGAACCTGGGGACGAAGCTCAACCCTTTCTTGGCTTCTCTTCTTCTATGTGTACATTAATGCTGATGCCAGAAGGCCATATATCGTATGCAGCGTGTTGGAATTTTTTCCTTTCATATGCAAGCGTACGCAAACCGCAGGGTATGAATCACGCGTAGCAACATATTACGCAACTCGTTCAGAAGCCGGGGACGCACGTTATATAGGAAACAGGAACGGAATCGAAACTCACAGGAGTAGGACTTCAATATGTCGTAATTTTTTTTCTTTTTGTATCAAATGATTCATGTCGTCTGCTCGATTCTTTTATTTCTTCTCGAGATTTTTAGCGCTCGCGGAATTCAGACTTTTACGATTCAATATGGAAATATTGTACTCTTGAAGAGCATTTGAGTTTTCTAGCTTATTAAACTCTATAATGGCTTATATTTTTCAACTGAAGTTTACAACCTCATGTGCTATTAAATGTGTATAAGATGCGAGGAAAGATAAATCAATACGGTATTTTAGATCAAAGGACTTTAAGTTTTGATTAGTGTTGACTTTAGTGCTGAACTTGTAGAGTTATTATATCTGGAAATTAAAAGCATATGTGAATTGTAGATTTAAAAAGATTATTGAAATTTTGATATTAAGGTGGAACTTTATAGTCGTTTCTAGGGTGAGAAGAAGATGGAAAAATGTGGCGAATTGCCAAGACTCACCATTGGCCTAATATGACAAGTAGTATATTTCCCACTGGGTTGGATCCATAATTTTCTATGTAGGTGAATCAATGCATTCTCTATTTTTCATTTATATGTTTTTACTTTATTCCTAAATTTTATCATTATTACAAATGTTTTTTGAGAATTCATTTATCCTACCAAAAAAGTGGTGAATGTTGCTATCTTTGCTATGAAAACCCTGATTGGCTTTTCATTACTTGATTCTGTTTTATATCTTGAATTAAAAAATGAATCTACAAATAATCCTTTTTAATCATAAAAATAATAGAATTAAAGAAACATTGAGAAACAATTTTACGTTATGTCAACATTTTTGCTGGAATAAGATGACTTAAACAAAATAAAATTAGGTTTGAAAGAAGATCAACCATCTTAAACCCATTTTTTTATATTAGTTATCGGTTTTTGTTTAGGATACTGTAGTTAAGGTAGATATAGCACAAAGCAAAATGTTACAAGTGGTAATATAGTACATATGGTATGTGGCACATCGGGTCTATGTTTTTCATTTGGGTAATAAATGGCGGGTAATGTGGTACTTTAGATAATGTGGTACGTTGGGTAATGCGGAACATTAGATGGTTTTTGTTAATAGTAGTTTCTGGCATTTAGTATAATGTTGTACTATCTTTTCCAAAAAAAAGTCACAAAACTCAGTCTATGCTTTTGGTTAGGGTAGAATATCTAGTGCAATATTGTACTATATTTTCTAAAAACATCCTTGATTCCTGAAATTCCTGAAATTGCTGGATTTAGTATGAGAAGTTAATTCTACGCCAGTGAAGAAGATGCTCGTGACTAAGTTGATATCTATCGATGCTGTTACTTCGTACTAACCGTACTAACGTTAGCTGAAGTGATTCACTGATTCGGCTCGGCGAACGTAACGAGGAACCGTACTGTTAAAACAGAGCCACCATTATACTCCTACCAAAGAACGAGGGATGGATTCTGTCTTTATCGCTTTTCTGCCTCCACCTAATCACTACGAATGAGGTTAATAATTCCTTCAAAGAAAGAAGCCACTCTTCCTCTTCCCAAATCCCTTCGATTAACGATTTCGAATCTCTTCTCAGTGTGAAATTCCTATCTTTGAATTCTTGCAGGAAGTCATTTTTAGATTTCAGTGATTCCAGGTTCATTTGGTGCGAATTTAAACACAAGTTCAAATGTTTCGGAACTTTGAATGACTTTCTAAAAAATTCTAGAAAATTTTAGTTAGTTCCAGATTATTTTCGAATATATACAAGTACATTAGAGATACTTCCAGAACATTCGAGAAAGTTCTACAACATTCTAGCAAGGGTTTTACTGAATATTTCAGAAATATTCTATAAAATTTATTCTATTGTACAATATTCCGAAACTGTGAAAGCTACTCGAGGAAATGTGAGGACATTTATAGAAATTAGGAAGTACTCAATAAACTCTAAATTTAAAAAACTTCTAAATATTCCAGGCGGTTTCGAAAGACTAAAAGTTCTTAATGAGCATTAAAGAATAAACTAGAAAATCGCATTCTCATGACACTCAAGAATATTCAGAGAAAAAAACTTGCAGAACATTACAGAATTTTAGAATTATCTATATAGAACACTCCGGAAGACTCTTGAACATTCTAGAATGTTTCAGGGTATTCCAGAAGATTTCAGATTCTTAATAAACACTGAAAAATATTCTTTTCTTGAACATTCTAAAACTTTTCAGAAGATTATATCTTTTTAACACTCTGTTACAGGTGAATTTTACTGACGAGTTGGGCCAAGTTGGGTCTTTTAAGTCCATGAGGTTTTTCTTAATGTTGTTTTTATTCTTAAAATTTGGCAAAATTTACAGTTATTCTCTTGAGTCTATGCAATAAATTGCGGGCAACTATTTTGCTATTTGCACTTTAATATTTTTTAAGCAATCAATTATTCAAACACATATTCAGAAAAATGGAAAAATTACTAAAAAATTAATATTTTCTTAAAAAATGAATTTGATGAAAAACCACTTTAGACGTTTATAGTATTTAGATAGGACTTTAAAAAAATATATATCTCCATTGTCTCGGCTGATAAAAGTATAATCATTTTAGTGACTGTAAATTTACGTATATCAGAGAGGCTCAGGCAAGCAAAATTATTAATAAAACCAAGTTTTTTTCAGTTTAAAAATGTTATAATGCAAAATATGAATCTAATAATAGAAATTATAAGAAAGTATACAAATAAAATATAATCAATTCCAAACAAGTTAATTTTATTTTTTACTGCTCTAATAATGATTTTGTAGGATGTTAAAAGTCATTTTTCTCGGATGACCGAAATTACTAGTTCACTGGAATAATGGTTAAGGTTTCCTTCTAAGGGTTTTATTTATTACCATAAAACTTATAAGTTAACAATTTTAACACTAAATTAGTCCGGAAAATGACTTGCATGCAAGATTATTTAACTGTAAAAGACTTTAGTATCGAGAAGCTGGTTGCCAATGAGGGAAATGAAACTTTTTGTACTACATAAGGAAAATATGAAGACATTTTTTATCTTGATTCAGCTGACGCAGGAAGATGAAAGTTCGAGACAAAAGATGTAGAGCACGAGATGCACCTTTTGTGTTTTGCATTACCAGAGTGCAGAGAAAAGCATCTTGGGAGGCTTCTAGACAGAAAATTTCTCAAGTGCTTTTCCTACGAAAAAGAATATAGAAACTAGAAAGCAGAAAATTCTTGAAATTTTACCCTTAGAAAGTTAAACCAATAAATGCATTTCCAGACCAGAGAATTTAAAGAAAAAGTTTTTCCTTTAAATATGCTATCCAAATAAAGTGATAAAACGATATGTCTCAAAAATCTCGTAATCGTTATTGTTGAAAACCTGGTTGATATTTTATTGCTTAATTTTGTTTTATATCTTAACTTTTGATTTAAAAAATTAAATCTAGAAATAATCGCTTGAAAAGAGGACATAGAAAACCTTTCTCGAATTGAAAGACATTTTTGCTTTTTAAATAATCTTGATAAAATTAAAAGCATACAATTATCTAATAAATTAGTAAAAGTATTATTAATATTTTATGTTAGTGCTTTTCTCTGGAAATTAATACTTTTTTAACACTTTTAATATAAAATCATAAAGTTAAAATAAAAACCTTACAAAAATCATAATAGAAAAATCAGTTTAGATTTACAGTGATTTTTCTATAATGAATTTCGTAAAACTTTAGCGTGATTGTAGGACTAATTATAGAAATAATAATAATAATTTATTTTAAACTTTACTTACACGAAAGTACATGCAAATTTATAAATTTAAAACAAGCTTGGTTTAACATTATGAGTACAATGAAACTTAGAAGATAAAAAAATATCTGATCACTTTTACAATAATCATTTTATTATTTTATTATTATTCATTTCTATAATGACTTTTCTATTTTTAATCAAAAATTATTATAATTATAAAAGCAAACATTTTTCAACAATCTACGTTTTCTACTTTTGTTAGCAACATAATTTTTGAACAATTCTGAATTTATTATATACGTGCTAGAGAAAACTAAAAACTTTGAACATTTTGTATAAAAAATCATTACAAATTGTACATGAAATTTAGAATCTTTGAACAACTTGGTACTATGTTTGTCTTTTTTGTCAGATATTGGTATTTTTAATACAAAAATTATATTTTAAATATATCAAAAAAAATTTACAACTTTCAAGAATATTTGCACTTGAAATAATAATATTCGGTTATTCTCACGTTTTTCTCTGTGAAAATTAGGTTTAAAAAAATATTTACAATCACAAAAAAACTTTTGTTCGTTTTTTTATGGTATGCTAGTGTTTAAAAAAAATAAAATTCATATTTTTGGTATAAAAATAATTAAATTTCAAAGAATATGTACAATATTTGATCAATAATAAGATATGCTAGTATTTTTGAACGGAAATCGGTTATTTTCAACAAAATAAATCATTTACGTTAAAAATTAAACTTAAATGTTTGAAGAGTTTTATTTAGTTTTATTTTCGTTCATTTCGTCGAGAATTATTGAAATTTTTAATATTAATTTATCATATTTTTAAGAATATTTAAAAATGTTCAATAAAATTAGGTCATATTTGTGTGATTCACCTAAAATTGGTAATGTTCTTAAAATACCCAAATTTACAAGCTTGAAAAAAAGTAGATTTTGCTGATGTTTTTTGCTGGAAATTGACATTTTCATTAAATAATCATTAGATGTCAAAGAAGATTCATAATTTTTTATTCATTGTGGTTACTGTATTTTTTAAAATCGAAAACTGGTATTTCAAAACAAAAATCTTTATAATTCAAAAAAGATTACGAATAATTTCAAAATGTGGGTGTGTTAGTGTTTTTGGTCGGAAATTGTTTTTTTTTTAATTGCATGGTTTAAGTGTCTATGTATTGTAAACAATATTATGTATTAAATCTGAAGTTAAGATATCAATTTTTATCAATTATAAAACAAATTATCATGTTTTTCTTTTCTATGATTTTAGATAACAGATAGACCATACATAGATACGAAAATTTTCTATTCATATCAATTTTATATTTCATATAGTTGACCAAGAACCGATCTTTATAGAACATCTTAGTATCTCTGTTTGTTAAACTTACAAAAAAATGTATCGATCTAAAATGTAAATTTGGGTAACCAAAAGCAGGAAAGATGCAACCAAACCTTTGGTTTTTGAAATTTTGAAAATAAAATCTATAAAGGAGCCAGAAAATTTGCAAAATAGAATTAAATTTATTTTTTTAACTTTCTTTTTAAAACATATTTGTGTATTCGTATTTTCTTGTAATGAAAAGAGACAACCAAGTGTTTGATCGTCTCTTTCCCTTTTACAGCTCTTTTTCCATTTTTATGTAAGTGTCTCTAATTAGCCGATTACACTATTCTTAATATTTTCTAGCATGAGTAAAATAATTATTTAAATGGCAAGTTAGGTCTTTTAAAGAAGATTGATTGGTTTCGTATAACTTGAAAAGAAAATAGTTGTCTGCTTGAAAATCTGGCTACGCCACTGATCGTTTCTCAAAGTTCGAATAGAAAGGGCATCGTGGGCTTTCTACTTTAATAAATATTCATCATAATAGTGATCCTGAATTCGAAGGATCACATGTGCCAAGAGGAAGCTTTTACTGAAGCACTCATGCAATTCCAATGATCTGTGTGCTTGGGAGCAAAGATCTAGAGCAGTTCTTGAAGTCGATTTGCGTGACTTTGCTTGAATCGAGTTCACATGGTAAACATATATTGTGCCCTCAAAATGTCTCTTACATTTTCACCTCTTGACTTCAATGAATCTATCGATTTTAGCCAAATCGATAGAAATCTTATCAGAAACATATTCTTATGTGTCATTGTGTTAAGAAAAATGTTCTGTTGAAATAGCTAATCTACTTGTTTCTTTGAGAATTAAGAAAAACCTTTTTTGTCCAAAAAACTTCTGTTTATTTAAACAAAACAGGAAGTACAACAAAAACTCAATTTTTCTTTAAATAGCTAAATTTTTGTTGGAATTTTATACTTATTTATTGATCCGTTAAAAACTTAGATGCGTATGTAATTGCCATTTCGTATGTTTTCAATCTGAAGATCAGGGATTATGTATCAAATGATAATACAATCCAGATTGAATTCAATTAAAAAATAGACTACAATCTAGATTGGAATCAGTTTGAAATTGTACTCGTAAATTGAAATTTGTATCGCTTTCTAGATTCGACTATGTTTCAAATTAGACTGCAATCTACGTTGGATTCTGATGCATTTTTGAATGTATAACATTTTACGACTTTACGAATTGAATGTGCCAAAAATTTGAAAACTATTCAAATTTTTAAAGTGCTATGAAAGAATAAATATTTGAAACTTCAAAGCGATGTTTGCAATATATAGTTTTAATTTTTTTAATTTCTCTACTTATAAACATTTTATGTATATGTATTTCTTAAATTGACTGGTTCTTAAACACCATTTGAATGCATAATTAGAATATTAAAAATATTAAAAATTGAAAGTTTTAAAGTTGGAAAGCAACTAAATTATATGCATTTAGAATTATATTTTAAAAATCTTGATGTTTCAGATTTTGTTAGCTTCAAATTCAAAAAGCGTAAAATTGTAATTAAACCATCAAGATTTGAAGTCCATTACGAAAATTTACAGATTGAAAAAATGTGAAAGTCACAAAATTCATTTCCAGACAATATTTTACTTCTAAATGCTTCCAATTTTTTATTATTTAACCTCTTTGGTCTTGAACGCAATCGATTTAAAATTATTAAAGTAAAAACTTTTATAAACTTTAAATTGTCACAAATATTCAATTTAACTGGGTGTCTATCCTACCTGGAAAACCTGGAAACCTTGGAATTGTCAGGGAATTTTTATGTACCTAGAAAAATCTGGAAATGTCAGGGATTTTTTTATAAAGTCAGGGAACTTTTTCGAGTGTTATTTCTTTTATTTAATAGCATTATAAAAAAGAACAAGGATGACTCTTTATTTGTAAAAGTAACTTTATATTACTGTATTTAACTATTTGGTTGATTTTGTTTTTTTTTTTTGTTATAAATTAATTTTTTAACTGAAAATTTTAATAATTTTTTTTTGGTAGAACACTGATCGCTTTTAGTCGAAAATTCATGTGTTACGTTGAGATTTTTTTTTTATGTAGAAAATTAATCTTCACTGAAAAAAACGGCAAAAACTTCTTCTTGCTTTAAAATTCAACAGTTTATATGCATTTTTTCCCCCTTTCTGACAGAATAATCTTTCTCAGTTTAACATTTAACTCATCTTAAGGAATCCTACTCTTTGGTTTATTTCTCTTGTTTTTGATTAAAAATTTAAATATGTTTTAGTTAAAATATAAATACTACATTTTTTGTTCCACA
The DNA here is from genome assembly GCA_010014905.2 of Druon quercuslanigerum. Lineage (NCBI taxonomy): Eukaryota > Metazoa > Arthropoda > Insecta > Hymenoptera > Cynipidae > Druon > Druon quercuslanigerum. Next base: position 21,508 of record JAAAKG020180572.1, read on the forward strand.
TTTATCTTTGTGTGACAAAAATTTAATTACTTTATTGAAAGATGAACCCTTTTTTTATTTACCTTTTTTCTCAAAAACTCGTCATTTTAATTGAAAATTAATATATTTTGTTGAAAAATCGTGTTTTTGGTAAAAATTAATATTTTGGGTTGAAAATTCGTCTTTTTTTGTTTAAAGTTAAACTATTACCGTTAAAGATTCATCATTTGAATCAAAAATTCATCTTTATGGTATTAAATTTAACTATTCCAGTTACAGATTAATTTGATTTAAAAAATTATGTTTGATTAAAAATAGAACTAATTGGTTAAAAGTTAAAGAATTTAGTCAAAATATCGTCTTTTTGGTTCCAAATTCATCTATTCCAGTTAAGGTTTCATCATTTCAGTTGAAAATTCATCACTTTGGTTTAAAATTTAATGCTTCATTTTTTGTTAAAAACGGATTATTTTTAGTTAAAAATTCAACTACTTCGTTTAAAAAATGGTTTAGTTGTAAATTCAGATATTTTTTTGAGAATTCTTGTAGTTCGTTGAAAAATATCTATATTAATTTTACCTAAATATGCACTGAATTTTTAATCTAAGATTCCTAAACAAAAATTAGTTTGAATTGTCATTTTAATTCGTGAAAAGTACATTATTTATGAGAAATTTGCGAAACTGTATACATATTCCGAGTTAATTGTTCGTACAAATATAAAATGTTTAACTGACTTCACACTATGAAAAATTATACCTGGAAAAATCTTTATATAACTGGAAAAGCCTGGAATTGTCAGGGAATTTTTTTCCAGGATTTAAGTAGAGGCCCTGTTTTAATGTGAAAATCCAATATTTTCACGCATTTTTTGCATTTGATATGCAAATAATTCAGTCATTTTATTTAATTCCTAACGCACCTACTTGTTTCTAAAAATAAGTGTGTAGTAGATGAAAGATGAAAGGTAGTTAAACTCACTTTTATATTCCAATATGTATTTTATTGTGAACCCATTAAAATTTTGTACAATTTTGATTCGGAGGCTTCGAATATAAAAGATTTAAAATAATTATGAAACTTTTGAATTTGACAGAATTGAAAGTTAAATACTAAAAATTTGACTGATTTTGACAAACTTTGAAATTATAAAGGTGCACAAGTTTGAGATCTTAAGATTGTAATTTTATAATGTACATATTTTAAGTTCGAATTTTTCTAAAAATTTTCAGAATGTAGATTATGAGGCTTTTAATTTTCACTCTTTTAAAAAGACTAGGCTTTGAATTTCTCGATCTTTGTAATGTAACTTTTAAACATGATTATTAGTGGTTAAATTTTTCTGAATTACTATTTGTAATCCTTCACATTTTGGACGCACAGTAAATTAAAATTAAAATTTGTATGTGGACTTGGATAGAAACGATCATAGCAATAATTGACAACTACATATAAAGTTTCGAATGTAGCTGGGAATTCATCTCTTGATAAAAAGAGTAATCCACGACTCGCCCTCATACCTGTTTCAGGCCGAGATCATACGTATAGTCTGACCCTTGTGAACCCCCTGTGGTGACGGCAGGCAGCCACCACCAGTCCACTTGGGAAAACCTATATCCATAAAGTAATTCATGCAATGAATTAATAATAACCTTGTTTTCAAGAGATCTTCTTATTTGCGACCGACGGAGAATATCTTTGAACTATATTTTTAAAAAAGTTTTTTTTTATATCCTCCCTCCCTTATACTTCGCAGTAGAGTAAGGGAGCAATTTTTTTAACACGCCCAAGCCTAGCAGAAGCAGAATGTCGATTGGACTGGAAATTCGGTAAATTATTCTATAAATAGTTTGTTGGATCCAACAAGAAGTTTGGACTGCCAGTCGAATCGACATCCCAACAGTGTGACAAAAAAGGGTTCTCTGGCTGTTCATTGTTTCATAAGGTACTAAAAGTTCCAACATTTCCCTTTTCTATTCCACCTGTCTAGTATCAATTACTTCATTGATATTGGTTTTGCCTAGAGATACCAAAATATATAAATTTCCCACTAACAAAGGCAATTTTTAAACAAAAATCAAAGAGTTGAATTTCCAGTTAAAAGAATTAATTATTAATTTTAGATGTTAATTTTGTTTGTCTACTGCTCTATACCAATATTATTAAAATATTGATAAATCTTAAGATTGTGAAAAAATGTCTCTATATCGGCTGGGATATAAACCCAGGGCAGACCGGAAATCTAAAGGTCCTGGGTTCAGACCCCAGCGGAGATAGAGACATTTTTTTCACAACCTTAAGATTTATCAATATTTTAATAATATTGATATAGACCAGTAGACAAACAAAATTAACATCTAAAATTAATAATAAATATTCCCTGGTCAATAAACCTAAGATCTACAATTAAAAAAGAATTAATATTTTCTAGCGACATTTAAAAAAAAACTAGATAAATTTTCAAGCAAAAAACTGAACTTTCAATTAAAATGATTAATCATAAATTAAAAAATTACTTTTAACCAAATAGGTGGGTTTTGAACCAAGAACAAGTAGACGATTTTACTACAAGTTACATAAATTTTTAGGTAAAAAAGATGAGTTTGCAACCAAAAATGGAGTAATTGCATCTTCAGCTAAGAAAATTAAGTTTCTACTAAAATTATGAATCTCTAACCAAAAAGATTAATTTTTTTACAAAGAAAATCGAATTTTTATCTAAAGCGGTAAATTTTACATTTTAGACCAAAGATAAAATAGTACATTTTCCAAGAAAAAGATGAATTTGAATGAAAATTAGGAATTTTTTATACAAAAACATGATTTTGTTAAACCAAATATTTAAAACTTATAACCAGAAAGATACATTTTTTACCAAAAAAGATCAATCTTTAATCATATGTATAAGTTTTCAACCAGAAAAATAATTTTTCTACCAAAACAGACATATTTTCAATAAAAATTATAAACCTTTACCGCAAAAATTGAATTTTTAACCGAATAGTTCAACTTCTAACAAAAAAGGTAAAGTTACAATCAGAGAGATTAATTTTCTAGCAAAAAATTTAAATCTTCAACAAACCATATGAATAAAATTATTAATTTTGAACGAAAATTATGAGTCCTTCTCCCAAAAAATGGATTTTTAACCATATAGTTGAATTTTTAACCATAAAGATAAATTTCCAACCAAGAAGATTATTTTTCTATCAAAAACATAAGTTTTCAAAAAATAAATATTTAATATTTAATTAATTAAATAAATTTTCAGTCACAGAAATGAATTTTTAACAAAACTTATTTAACTGTACCAAGCAAAATTAATTTTTTACCAAAATATTGATATTTTAACTAAAAAGTTGAATTACTAACCAACAGGATGCATTTCCAGCCAAGAAAATATCGAATAGTTAAATTTTCATTTAAATAAAAATTTAGCACCTGCCAAATAAATGTATTTTTAACAAAATAGTTGAATTTTCAACTAAATAAAGATTCATTTTTAATCAAAAATTGAATATGGTAATTTTTATTTGTGGAAATTAATAAATAAATAGTGTAGTTTTTAAAAATCAAACAAAATTTTATCCAAAAAATGAATTATCTATGAAATATTTGAATTTTTAAACACAGAAATACAGTTTTAATCAAGAATATTAATTTTCCTCCCAAAAAGACGAATTTTCATCTAAATATGTATATCAATTTTTGACAAAATAGTTAAATGTTCGAAATTTAAATTTTAAATCAAACACGAAATAGTGAATAATTCAGTTAAAAAAATGTTTTCAAACAAAAAAGATGAATTTTCAGTAGAATAAATCAATTTTTAACCAAAGAAATACATTTTTAAAGATAAAAATGAATCTTTCGTCCCAGAAAATCAATTTTCAACCACGAACATTAATTTTCGATCAAAAAAATTAACTTTGGACAAAATACATTAATTGTTAACCAAATAGTTAAATTTTTAACCAAATAGATGAATTTTCAACTGTAAAAAATCACTTTTTAACCAAACGTTGAATAATTAAATTGACATTCAAAAAAATTAATTTTCAACCAAAAAACCGAATGTTCAATAAAATAGTTAAATTTTCAACCAAAGGAATAAATTACACACAAAAAAATGAATTTTGAACCAAGAAGATTTATTTTCTCCGAAGAAGAAGAATTTTTATCAAAATACTTTACTTTTCTACTAGAAAATGTAAAGTTTAAACACAGAATGCGACAGTTTTATTTTTTCTTAATATTTGTATATTTATATACATTATACTTGATATATTTACATTTTATGTTATCTTTTTCCTTATTTTCTTCTACTCAGTAATAAATTGGTTGTAAAATTTGTTATGAAAATCGCGCACTATTCAACACTTCTGGTTCCGGTTTAATCGCAGCCATGAAAAAATGCATGGACGATAAAGAAGCTAGAGAAGTATGCCAGGACAGAAAAGTATGATGGAAAATAGTTAATAAGAAGAGTGTCAGTAGAGTGAATGACGCCTGAAACAAAAGACCTTGGATACTAATGGACCC
>JAAAKG020180583.1:0-26027 GCA_010014905.2 Druon quercuslanigerum
GTATGGAAAAGATAATAACAAGTACGCTTATAGGAATCACTAACTTCAAATGTGGTTTTCTCACAAACTAGTTTTTCGTAGGTTAACTTCAAAATTGCCCTGGTGACTCGATTTTCAACGTGGAGGGTTATGTTTAGGCTTAAAGTTTCAGGAAGTTATTATTATTATTAATTATTTCTGCATTACATTATTGTTGTATGTACAATATCATATTTATTTAATACAATTCGAACGAGAACCTCCAGATTTACCCCGATACTTATGGCTTAGATACACATGGTAATTATCAATCGCTACCGAAGTTGAGGGTATCGTTTCCGATTGATCTACCTCCAAATCTAGATGCTGAGGAGACTGTATATCAAAATGGATACATAAGTCATCCTCTGGTGACATTGGGGGATTAATGTGGGGATGATTTTTGTCGGATTCAGATTGATTCTCATGATGTGGAGACTGAGGAGATTGTTTACTCAAAGCGTTGGTAACATCCGCTGATGACTTTTGAGGATTATTCTTTGGAGACTTATGTCCAGATTCAGAACTTGAAGGCTGACTTGCATGCTGATTTTCCGGATGCATATGCTCCTTTGAACCTGAGGGAGTACTTTGTGACGGAAGTTGCTGGCCATCTAGAATTTCAGAAGGAGAATTTTGGACCACATGTTGTTTGAAGAAGGGTTGATTATAGTTTTTGCGAGCGTCTTGATATGCAATTTTAAGATTATGTTTGCTGCTATATTTCCTTTGATTATTGCGGTGTAAGCCCTTGGTGTGTTGTTCATACAATTCGAGAGCTTCATGTCCTGCTTCAGGTGGAGGTAGATTATTTGGGCCATAATGTTGTAAAAACAAATTATAAGCGTTTACCCCAGTTGGATCTACGACATGCTGATACTGAGCAGGAGTACTCTGACGAGATTGTTTCTGGCGTTTAGAATTGACAAGCAGAGCTATTTCTGTAAAAAGACAAATAAAAGAGATTTATGAATTTGCAGTGGTCATTATTGGAAAAAAAATTATTGTTATGATACTTACCAATTTCATTCAAGAAAATCATGAATATTATTACAAGGGAACCAAAAAGGGGCCTCATTTTTTACTTGTATATATTACTGACAGATTTAGAATCTCTTAAAGAGCAGCGTATAACTTTTTGGAGATCTGCTCGCTAAAGTAACATATATATACTAGCCGCCTTATGTACATGCATGGAGATAAAGAAGCGGACAGTAGTTCATTCTCCTTGAAATTGTTTGAATGTTTCTTAACTGAGTTTCAGTGTACGGATTAAAGTGTTATTAAGATAATTTTTTACATAACAATATAGTAAATCAAATCTTTTTACATTATCGTTGGATTTTGTCGGTACGATCAGCGAGAGTACTATTAAAAATCACTGTTGCCTTTGAAACGTGATTACTCACTCAGGAAAGGAGCGATAAACTTTTGCAAGAAACCGTTAGAAAGATTAGTAAATTCTGCGTCTAATGACCCCTAGAGATATTTTCTCGAATTTTGTACCTGGACTTAAACTTAGGAAAAACAAAGCAGCCATCTGGAATTTAAACCACACCGCGTTTAAAGTCATATTTTTAATTTGAGCCCATAAAACTTGAAAGACCTCCGCTGATCACTCGGGGCAGATAAGCTTGAACATCTTTAGTCATATACCTCGAGAATCTGTTGAGATTTTTAAAGTTTGATTTACTTTAATTACAGATAAGGGTACAAATATTGTGTTAAACAAATTTCAGGTTTTTTCTACAGCATTATTTGGGAATGATTTAAAATAGTACATCTATCTTGCCCATTTGTTGTGAGAACAAAAATTAAAGTGGGCCAGACAGACCTGCAAAATATGATGATAAAATATAATGAAATGTAATTATTGGTCATGTGACGGACTGTCACATATCCTTACAAATAAAAAAAAATTCAAAGATTTTTAATCTTGTAAATTTCATCAAAATAAATAAATAATTATATTTAGAAAAAGGTTTTTTGGGAAATTGTTGATTATTTAATTCTAATAAAGTAAAAGCTCGTGAAATTTAATTTACTTTAAAATATTCAATAAGAATAACCAGTTTTTGAAAACATTTTTAGAACTCTAAACATGTTTTTTAACTGGCTTGACCACAAAGATTATTTTTTTACAAAACACATGAAATTTCATCAAAATATTTTAATTTTTAACTAAAGGAATAAATTTCCAAATAAAGTAAGAAACCTTCCTGAATGAAAAATGAACTTTTAACCAAGAAGATTAATTTTCTACTAAAAAGACGAATTTTCAACCGTACTTGAATTTTCGTCAAAACGAAACATTTTATGGAGATATTTTCGAATTATACTTGCGGAAAATTTTTGCGATAAGGTTTTAAAATTTTCGAATTTTTTACGTAGGTACATCCTGAGGGTGGTGAAAAAAATTGTCACAAAGATTGAATAAAAAATAGTAATGCTTTCTTGATTATTTATTGATTTTTCAATGCTTTTTTATTGCGTTTTGATAATAATAAAAATAAAAAAGACGAAAGAAAGAAAAAGAGAAGTAAGGAAATGTGGTTAGATGCCTTCTCATTTTTCTTTCCTCTTTTTTATTTTTGTCGGAAAATTTTGTTTTTAACAAAATTTTTTTCAGATTATAATTGAAGCATTTTTTGTTTGTTCGTTGTTAAAATTTAGTGGTTGAATTCTTGTTTTTTACAGGAAATTGCGTCAGTTAGATGATTAAAAGTTAAATAAGATTTTTAATTTGCATTTTAATATAATTTAAATTTATAAATTTTAATGCTTTACTTAACCCAATTACGTCATTTATTAAGTAATTCAAGATATTACATAATTCATTTGATGAATTTTAATTATGCTGCGTATAATATTCGGTGTTCTTATTTTTGTCTCTTAGCAAAAAACAAACAAAGAAAATCGCTACACGACAGGCCATATTTGAGATTAATGTGGATTCCAAATCGAGTAGATGATTTCTGTTAAACCAAGGGCATCAAATTTCGGTTATACGGGTGGCAAATATCTAAATCCGCTACTGCTTGATATCAAGACTTCGCCATTTCTGATTCTACTAAAAAGTTTTTTTTATAGAGATTTTATTTTTTAATCGATAAATAACCTTCATAAACCGCGAAGTTATTTTTCAAAAGTGGAGTAACTTTGCCCAAGCCTATTTTTAATATCATCATCAATTACTGAAATTTCAACAATATTCCTTGCACCTTATTTATTCACGAACTTATATGGTATTTATATGTGATTATTTTCAGCAATGCTTTCAGAAAAAATAGATGCGAGAGGTCGAAACAAAGTGTCTCCAGCCTTTCAGAGTTTATCAGTCTACTGAATTTTTTACCGAAAGAACTTTTTTTGTAAATAAAATATAGATCTGAAACTTTAAAAAATGTATTAGATGCGAAAAATAAGACCGTCTTGACTAAGAAATTCTTCCTAAGCACGGACTTCACACAGGAAATGCTTGAGATGTTCTTATTCCCTATTCCAGGTTCCTCCGAGACTTTCTGATATATCCGCCAATCAGAGTGCTTGTTTCAGGATCGAGAATGTAAGGTGTTGCTTCTTCTCTCACTCAATTCTATAATCGATGACAATATTGAGTTTATCTTTCAACAAAGTAATTTTATTTCCAATCTAAAAGATGAATTGTTAACTAAAATGATAAATATTTAACTGAAATGGAAGAAAAGAAGCAGAAAAGAAGCACTTTCAGAAAAGAAGCAGAAAAGAAGCACTTTCAGAAAAGAATAGTAACCTTTAAAGAAGAAGATCATTTTCTACACACAAGAAAATCGATTTTTAACCAAATGCGTGTATTTTCAACGAAATAGTTGAATTTTAAATTATAGAATTAAATCTTAACCAAATTGTCAAATTTTAAACAAGAAAAGTTAAATTTTCAATAAAAAATGAAACAGTTAAATTTTCAGTCGTAATTAATTTTCAACCAAAGTGACTATTTTTCAACTAAAATGATGAATCTTCAACTCAAATAGTTGAATTTTTTACCCAAAAGATGAATTGTAAACCTATATATTAATTTTCTACAAAAAAAGACGAATTATTTACAAAGTACATACATTTTTAAAGAGATAGTGTAATTTTTAAATAAAAAATATCAATTTTCAACCAAATAGCTGACTTGTCATCCAAAAGAGAAGAAATTTTGAATTAAAAATAAAAACCGATTTTCAGAAAAATAATTCAAGTTTCTACTGAAATAGTTAAATTTTTAGTAAAAAAAATTATTTTCAACAAATTAGTTACATTTTCAAACAGAGATGAATTTTAAATTAAAAGAATAAATCTAGAACCAAAAAATTAATTTTAAGAAAATAGTTTAACATTTAATCAAGCAGTTGAAGTTTTAACTAAGAAAGGATGAATTTGTAACGAACAATACAACAAATTTTTCAATAATAATTCAGAAATATTTCTGTTTATTGAATTATTTTCCAAATTGACCAAAAATTATTTAAACAATGAAAACTTGAATTTTACTGCGATTAAGCGGGTTTTGAAAATCATGCACATACCTTTTAACTACACGAATTATCACCTTATTATCGTTTTCGTCAATATCAATAATATTATCCCCAATTAAATCCATTTTTTCGGCGCACAAGAACCTCTCAAGTCAACTTCGGATTCGACTTGCAATAAGCCATGCTTGTTTACTGTATAAGTTCGTCTGGTTAGGGCTGTGAATACATAAATCGCCAAGATGCTCTTAAGCATGGACTAGAGTTCTCTAGGGAGAGTTGTGTCACCGCTTACTCCGCTTCTGATTGGCGCCGCGAAAGCGGAACCAGATGCTTTGAAATTGGCGCAAATTTCAAGTCAAATTTAATATTCAGGCACTGATAGAATAGTAAATAAATGAACTGAAAATAATAATGTAGATATAATAATGCTGTAACATCTAATAGATAGTAAGTAGAATAAAAATAATAATAATTTAGTTTTGATAATTGAAAATTATTAAAATGTAAGAAATAATTTTTTACTGATATGATTTTTTAAAATATTAATTAATGAATTGGCTAAATAAAATTCTATACTACAAACTTTTAATTTTTATTAAAAAAAATTACAACGAAACAAAACATAGGGGAAAATTTTATATTTGTATTGTTTATGAAGTAAAGTAAGGAAATTTAATTCTGCCGTTACGGTATTTCTTCAATACCTTTTGGTTAAAATAATTCGAATAAAAATAAATTTATTTTAATCCTAGAGAATATCAGCATAAAGATCACATTAAAATAATATTTTTTTAAACAGAGTTGAGAAATCAGAAATAACTTCTCTAACTTCTTCTCTCTTTGCTTATCCCGTATCCCTACTCTCTCCTCCTTCGAGCCTTGAGCTTTTTTTAGTTTAGGGTATTTATTTTATTTTGGGTTGGGTTTTCTTTTTTTTATGATGAGAAAAGGGTGGAAACATATATCTTCGAACAATTTATTCTTATAATTATGATTGAACTGTACTGGTAAGTTCGTTCAATCATTAATTATATTTCACTCCTAGTTCGAAGATATATAACTTGTAGATGTTTAGAGCGAGAAAAAATTGTTTTTTTTTTTACTTGCCTTAAACCGTTTCTAAAATACATTTTTATTATGAAATTCCTGATATCCTTAGCCTAAATATGTAGGTATAGGTCTTTGATTTAAAAAGGATACCCTGCTATTTTTAGACAAAACAATTATTTCCTTCTAAATCATATTTGGAATTTTTTTGAAATAAATTTAAGTAAGAACAATTATACTAATTTCGAGTATAAGACCCTTTGCGAAAAGTTGTTCTCAGTTTCCTTGACGGGTCTATTATAGAAACTAGCAAAGAACTTAGAATCATTAGACCAACCCGCTGCACTCTTAATAATATTGAAATTTAAACCCTTTCTTAGAGCCCTTTACGTTGGCACGTGTCTCGTTGAATGTACTGATGGTTTGAGATCCGACCTCCTTATGCGGTCTTCTAAGAGATAAAAATAAATAATTAACCTTTCCCCTAAGCTTTGCAGTGACCCCTATATAGTACAAAATGCTCTTCGCCACGCAAATTTCTCTTTCAGTGAAAAATGGAAAAAATGCGTCTAGAAGTCTTAACTAAATCCTTCATCCTGATTTCTACTCCGTTTTTTGATGATCTTACGTTATCCAATTTGATTGAGGCTATTGACTGAACTGGAAATGATGAGCCTACGGCTAAAAGCATGATTAGCTTTAACGTTAATTTTTCTAAATTCAGTGACTATTGGACTCCACTCTTGAAGCTTCCTTAAAACTATTTCTTTCCAAGTTGTATTATACCTAGGATTCGTAGGCCTCAATCGAAAAACACCCTTTAAAAAACGAGTTAACAATGCGCTCTGTGAAGTATCTAGATTATTTATCAAGCCTAGCGCAGATCTTAGGGAATTTCACGTGCCATACGCAGCACCCTCTTTAAACTTTTTCGTAAGGCAGCTGAGAACAACTTTTTCGTCAGCAAAATAAGAGTCATGCGAATGTTATTGACAGAATGAACCCAAGGATTTTAAGGCAGTATTGTATTGATTTGATGTATTAATTGATATAGATGACATCATTACCTCTATTGTGCCATCCTCCAGGTTCTTTTTTTTCAAGAGCTTGCCTGATACAATTCCTGACACCAGGGTAAGATTCGATGCTAGTGGATGTATAATTTCCCAGCAAGGTGAAAGTAAGAATTCAGTGGATGATTGGAGTAATACTATTCCGGATATAAAGAATTCTTTAAAGACTGGGAACCAAGGTTGAACTGTCCAAAAAGAAACTACCAGGAACTACCGGATCTCTTTCCCAAAAACAGTATTTCTTACATTTGGCATTTATCCTTGAGGCAGACAAATCTATAGATGGATTACTAAACTTTCTGGTAATTTTATCAAATGCAAAATCAGCTAATTCCCATTCTGTGTCCAAATTTACTATCCTCGAACACTCGTCCGTTAAATTATCCTTAGAGGCTACGTACTCTGTGAAAATCCAAATTTCTCTACTCCTACGCTATTCCCAGATTCCTTAGTTAAGCTATTTAGTGATCTGTATCTTATTCAATCCATTTTATTTATGTAAGCTAGAGCTGTGATATTTTCTATTTTCAACAATATCTGTTTGGTGACCACTGAATTAGCAAAACATTGCAAAGCTAAATAGGCTGCTTTAATTTCTGGGTAATTGATATGCATTTGTCTTTCCGAACTACTCTTAAAACCCCAGGCCATCTTATCATCGCAAGTGGCTTCCTAGCCTGTACGAGATGCATCTTAAAAAATGTTCAGATCAAAATTGCATGACCTAATTTTATTATATAGTCACCCCGCTTTAACAAATTTATGGCTGTTCGAATGTCTTCAATTTTGAAGTGTTCTTTTTTTACAAACTTCTTTAAATTTAATATGAATCTATGAGAACCGTCCGGGTTGGAGACAATAAAGAACGAGAATAAAAATTTACCTTCTTTAAATTCACAACTTTCCATCGCCCTGATCTTTGAAAGATTATCTAGCACACTATCTAGTTGTTCGCTATACAAAGAAAATTGGTTATGTTTACCTGTTGTGTATTCAACGGGTGCTTTACTGAGGTTGGGTCTGGGCATAAAATCTCTTCACCGAATATGGTCTGAACCTGTTGTTGCTGTTGCAAATTCTAGCAGTGCTCGGCCTGGACTATTAGCCGTGGTGCCATCTTTCTTCTGGCGGGTAAGCTCTTCCACTCTGAAGCACTGTAGTTCTGTTGTAAAGAAGTTATTGGGTTATTTGGTTTTAAATCCTTAGTGATCTTTACCATCGTTTTTGAACCCTCAATAACGGATTTTACGTTATCTCCAAATAAACACGTGGTGGACTCTATTTCCTTGAGAACTCTCTGACTCTTATGATCGTATTTTCCCAGATAAACTGTTTTTCGGGCTTGATTCAGAAAAAAATAGATCGGATAGCAGCTTAACTGAAGTATATAGATATTTCATAATTATATTTTTGTCTAAGAGGACCTCTGCATCATCTATTGTCATGCTTAGAACAAAAGAAACTACCGCTAATGATGCGCCTATAATATCTTGATAATTCTCAGGAGGATTATCCCTAGCCAGAGGTCTGGGATGGAGATCAGCTGAGATCTTTGCATTCAAAAATTGAGCTTCTAGGTTAAGTTGGCACTTTCTGAGTATAGACGAAAGAAGATTTTATTTGTCCTCCTTATTTTTTATGTCGAATTTGATCCAAGCCTCAATTCTATATGCTATATCAACTCTTAACCGAAATTCATGTGTATTTTGATAAGACGGATTTGCCCCTAAAAACACAAGGCGTCAACTTCACACAACGGCTGCACCCCTTCTTGTTCATATAACGAATCCTGTCCTTCGCCCGTCATCTTATTACTCTCGTCATCTTGTCGCGAATCATCGTATATTAAAATTGATTTCCTCTTACGGGGAGAAAACAAATTGATTTTGCCCTTGTCTCCGACTTAAAAATCGAAAATTGGCACTAATAGTTTAGCACGAGCTACAACTCAAGTTTGAAGCTTGGCTTCCCTTTTCGAGATAAGTTTGAGACAAATTGTTGCATCTACTCTAATGGCGGATCCTGAAACACACTATAAAAACTCAAAGAAGTAAAAAATTTACCTTTTCAAGTTAAATCTTGAAGTTTTATTTTTTCCTTCTCACTGATATCCTCCAATGCGGCCAGAACTCTGTTCATTTCTGCTTCTAGAAACTTTCGTTTTTCTTTCTTTTCTTCTTTTGAAAGAGAGAGTAGGGATACGGGATAAGCAAGGAGAGAACACCTGCATTTTTCTTCTAGCTTTCTCTAAAATGTGGCGTCATCTGGCAACGAGTTGCGGTACTACCAGTTATATATCTTCTGTTACGTCCGGAATTACGCTGGAGCCAATGTATTCCGCTGGTCCCAACGATGATTGGACTCCAAAAGGTGGAGTCCGTTGCTAAATTATTTGACTTGAAAGTCAAGAACCGTGAACATTAGGTCAGGGGAATTAAAATTATTTAAACAAGTTATTTCAATCACTAATGTTTAAAAATGAAATATTTAGTATACTTTCACTTTACGTTGAATCAACTTTACAAATTCTTCGCAATTCTTTGGTTCAACAACTTGTTCGGCGTTTCTAAAAATCACTTAATTCTATGGTTCGCAATCGTTATTGGTAATTGTTTATTACTAACGCCGCATGTAAACGCCAGATTTAATTGTTCTCTAATTGTTATTTCGAACAGTTGATTTAGATTGTGCAATATGTACTCAAATGAGTTTATTCCAAGTTCCGGAACAGTTTTAGAGTCTGGAAGGCTTTTTTCAGCCGGTTTTGAAGTGCGCGCCTATATTTATAACTTAAGTCTAATGACGTAGAAGGGTTCGCGCTTCAAACGTTCTTATTTTCAACTAATTACATTATAAGTTTTATTTCGATGTCGACATCTATTACCAATCAGCTTATGGATGATTTCACCCTTGACGTCACACAAATAGGAGGAGATCGGTCTGGGCCAATTCACGGGTTGCATCCGGTGACTCAACCCTTCTGACTTATTTATTGAAGTCTTTGGCGCTCTCCTGTCGCGACCTAATCTCTAACATATGTTCTTTATGATTATGACTAATTTGACTACAATTTACCTATGAGATAGACGGCGAAGGAAAGCATACGTCATCATTGCACCATTTCTCGACATTTCTATGTAACTTGATTTTCTCCTGTGGTACTATAAAATTAATAATATAACTGATTTACTTTTATATTATTATTTATAGCCATTTAGATAATTTAACCAATACTTTTATAAATTAATTTATGATCATTTAACCATTATCAAAGGTGAATAAATGCAATTTACCATATATGGAGTCGCCATCAAATCATTATTAGGTACCGAATAATTAACTCAACCAATGAATGAGTTTCCATTTACTAAATAATCCACTCCTTGAATAAATTCAGATTTTGAACTTATTCCCGCGTAAAGATGGCGTCACGCGACCCCCTATTTTAAAAATTTGTTCATTATAGGTCACCTTTCAGCCATCAATGGTAAGTTACCAAATGGAAAATATAATCTCTATCATAACCATAAGATTTATTTTTAAAAGTATTGCTCAAATTCATAAGCTCTTAGACGCCAGAAAATTAATACTACATTAATCATCACAACTTATTTAACAATTCACATTCAAATCTGTAAGTGTTACTTGGAGCCTTAATTTAACCTTCACATTGAGAACTTTACCCCACACAATTCGGTCAGATTGCAGTGTTCACGATTTCAGCTTCACCTAATTTGTCACGGTTTATAATAATTATTTGATTAAATAGTTTATATTTCCGGAATATAAGTAGTGAATCGCTATTTTAATGAACTCATTCAATTTTCCTTTCCTCCTTCAAGTCAAGAACCATTATCAAGAGGAACTTGGCTACTTTAAGCGACAACCTAACCTCTACTGTCACTTCCTTTTTTTTAATCAGATAAGTGTTATTTTTAATAACTTTATATTAATTATTAAGTTTTTGGATCTATTTCTTTGTTAAAATTTAGTTCATGCTTTTTTCAGTTATTCGTTGAGATCCAAACTGAAGCGAAGGAACTTCGAAGAAAGTTTAGAGGAAAATCAAGTTTTCGAAAGAAAATTTAACTGGATCAACTTTTAACACGCAAGGCAATTCTCCATACAATATATAATTAAAGATAGTAAGAGGAACACAAAATGGTCGAGCGTACGGTAAGTTTTACATGCATATATATGTTTACTGACAAAAGAATTATTTTAAATTGAAATTCCAATTTCTTGAACTACCATTGACACAACTCTACAACAATTTTTTTTCCTTTTCCTTTTCCTTTTCTTTTTTTCAATGGAATTACTCACTTTCAAAACGCGATTTACTGATCAAAAATATTATATTTAGCATTTCAAATTAATATATTATTGAGTCCACTGACTTAGAGTGTAAATTCACAAACATAGGTGCACTATCTAATCTTTAAAAGTCTTATTTCACCATCAATGTCTTATAGCTTAAAAATTTTGACTTGGAAATAAATAGCAAAGAAAAATGAATAAGTGAATATAAACTTAAAGCGTATACTTTATAACTGAATTATTAAAAAAAAATTCAACCAGAGCGGGGTATATTATTTGATGCTTCACAAAAAAATCTATACACAAAAAAAATACTTTCGTAAAATTTTCCTTTTTATGAAGTGATAATTATTCCCAACAGAACAAAATTCCTAATACCTAAATTACTTTTACTAATATAATTAGATATTTGTTATGAAATTAATAAAGTAACAGAAATCATATTAGAAATGACCTCAAATCTCAATAAGAATAGCTCAGAAATATAAATTTTTAATTTAATTATAATAAAAACTTTTGCAAATATAACCCCATACACACAACCAATAGACTCAACCTCAGGATGAAAAACTTTATCATTACTCTGTATAATTTTTATTATTTTATTTTATTCACCTCCCTCTTTTAAAATAAAGAAATTTAGGTAAAAAATGTCTTGTTTCAAATCACGAAAGTGTGATTATACATTAATGGGATGTGCCGCTAATTTCAGTTTGTCCAAATGAACAATTTTCAATTTATTCGATCCTATTATAATTTGAGCATTTCGAGCTCCCAAAAATATTTCTATTACGAATGAGCCATCAAACAATTGTTTAAATTTTTTGTCATGCCTGTTTTCTCGCTTTAGATAAACAGGAACTCCTACTTTTAAATTCTTATGATTTGCTTTTAAATCATATTTTTGTTTACGTTTCCTTTGTATTTTGAAGCCGTTCACCAGCCTTAGATTGTATATTGTCCAATTTTAAGAAAAGTTCACGCAAATGATCAACATAAGTTCTTTCAGGAGGCCTAGTATCATAGCTCCTGGGGAAGACTGCCTATCTATTAAATACTAAGGTGTATGGTGCAAAACCTGTACTTTCACGGACTGCGGTGTTATAAGAAAAAAACGCGAATCGGAGCTATTCATTCCAATTATGAGGACCTTCGAAATTACGTAAATACTCGATAAGAGTATGATGACTACGCTCAAGATATCCAAGACTTTGAGGATGGTAAGCAACCGATTGAATTTTCTTGATTTTTAAAATTTTACCAAAATTTTGGTTCATTTTGCTCGTCAAATTTGTTCCTTGGTCAAATTGAATTATTCGAGGACATCCGTATCATGAAATAAAATTTTCAGCTATTGCTTGAGGAATCGTTACTTAATCGGTCATTGTTAAAGGAATTGCGTCAGAATATTTGGAGAATACACACTGGATTGTCAAAATATACTGATTCCCTATAGGAGTTACCGGAAGTGGTCCGACGAGATCGATTTAATTTTCTCAAATGGCTCTTTAGGCGTTTCGGTAATTATCATTGGCATTCGCGTACCCTTCCTGAGTAGTTTATTCCTCATACAATTTTTACAAGTTATCAATATTCTTTCTACATCAGATTTCATATTGTTCCAAAAATATTTTTTTCTAATGCGCCAATTAGTTTTACTAATTCCCTTATGACTCATGAAATTCCTTTATCATTTTGTTCTCGTTGATGGATAGGAGGAAAAACAATTTCACCAGAGCAAATTACCACATGAAGACCAGAATGTTTAAAATGTTGTAAAAATATTTGCTCAATCGAAAGCCAAGTTATCGAGTGCGAATTATGTCTCTTATATGACATTTTTATTATTTTAATATCTAGATTTTCCATGGCGTTCCTTAGTGCTAATATATTTATAGAAGCATGGTTTAGAAAGCTCATATCGTTTTTTTATCCTTAACAACCATACTGAAAACATATCGATCTCTTTTCGAGTATACCACAGATCGCCCACTTTTGCCAGTTCATAGTTAAATTTATGTAAATCAAATAATTGATTTTAAACTAATTCTTTATTATTTTCCTATTCCGAAGAGCCGTCGGAAGAAACAAAATGAGCAATTGGGCCCTTGTCCATTATTACCTTATCTTTTGTGTAAGAAATGATATTTCGAATTTTTATTACTGGATCAGATTCAATATGGTTTACTTTAACCATTTTTTCCAAACTTTTCTCTAAATTAAAAATCACCCTTTAACTATTGTTCATTTTATCCTGACGAATGCTTGGCCTTTCATCCCATACATACTCCGTGATAAGGCTCTTCGATAGTTTTTCGGGCACATGCTCGTTCACTACACCAGAATCGGTGTGGAGTTGCTCAAAAACCTGACTTAATGGCACCTGACGTCGCATCTTCTGATTCTGCATTTATCCCAAACATGTTCTTAATGCATTAAAGGCCAAAGGATCCCAATCCCCACAGTCTGGAGCTAGTAGTTGTTACTCCGTCCGCACTGATATTCGGGGTCCTAAATTGTCTTACTTAGCGGGATTTTTAGGAGTGCTGTACTGCTGTTTTGAATCCCGTCCCTGAGTGGCCTGTGGTAGGACGAAATTTCCATCGTCCCTTTTTCCGAGACAAAATTGTCATTGTCTCTCCAAGAAAAATCGTCATGACTTTTCCAAGCAAAATCGCTATTGCTTGTGTTAACCGGGGCAAAATCGGCATTGCCCGCGACTCTAGCTTCGGGGTTGACTCCACCTAGAAAAGCTCGACCTAGCAACTCATTGATGTCTTGATCGTTTTTACTGACAATAGCATCATTCATCTCCTGCTCAAATGACAGACGGGCCTAGTCAGAGCACCGGAACTTCAGAAAATGACCATCCACCAACCTTACAGACAGGGGAGCCTCTCCTTTATACTCAAGAGGATTCCTTGACAATGCATCTGCATTTATATTTACATTTCTAGGCTTATAAACGATGCCGCACTCATACTCGAAAAGCTTGATCCTCCACCTTGCTAGTCTTGAATTTGCATCTTTTCATTTATAGAGCCATACGAAAGGTCGATGATCAGCGACCAATGTAAATCGACGTCCATAAATATAGGGTCGAAAGTGTTTCACACCACAGACTATTCCCAATAATTCTTTCTCGACTGTTGGATAATTTAATTCTGCATGATGTAAGACTCGTGACGCAAAAGATACTGGAAGACCTTGTCTGATTTTCCTTGACTCAAAACGGCTCCTAAAGCGAAATTCGATGCATCAGTTGTGATAATAAAAGGTTTGGTAAAATCGGGGTATTTTAATATGGGCTCTGAACAAATAGCATCTCTAAGTTCTTCGAATGCCTTCTGTTCTTTATCGGTTTATGGAGATGAAATATTTTTCTTTATAAAGTTTGTAAATGGTTTTGATATTTTTTCAAATTTGGGAATAGATCGTCTATAATTCGCTACTAGACCCAAAAATTGTTAATTATTTTTCTTTGTTTTAGCTACAGGGAATGCAGGATTATGTGACCTAGATACGCAATTTTAAGTCTTAAGAAATTACATTATAGTTCCTATAATGATCTAACCAAATCAAAGGCTTTCATATTATATTTTACCTTTCCTAGGGTATTAATGATATCTGGACCGATCCCTATTAAAGTATATACACGCCTACTATTTATCCATACTCGCGGATCTAAAACAGTTTCTTCAATTAAACTTACACTGGACCCAGTGTCCACTAATAAAGTTGCTTTACTTTTGAAAAAGATATTTTCTCAAACCATTGTAGGCATTAAGCTCATTTCTTTGCTTGATTTAAGTTGAAGGACGACGCGGTTTGAACCGAATTTTCTTTCTGGATCGCCAAGTCTTCGTTTGAGTGATCCCGTTTTCAGTTTAAAGAATTCTCCCTCTCTCTCTATCTTTAAAATTTGTTACTAATTGTGGGCAAAATCGCCTAACGTGCCCATGTTCTTTACAACTATAACACTGTAAATTCTCGCGCCTGTAATTATCATCGGTTTTTCAAATTCTCTTATCCTGAATATGTGCAATTTTCCTTTTTGAAGGAAAATTTCGCTCGCTTTTGTCACAATGTTCAGGTTCGCATTTTTCCTGAACTGGATCGTGTACCCTTTTCTAACTTTTCCATTGGAGATCCGCCTGATTTACCAGTGCTATCGCTTTTTCCAATGTATGAATTTCTTTTTCTTCCATTTGAGAATAAACATCTTTATCCAATTCCCGTAAGAAATTCCCTACACTACTTATTCGGTAAGCTTCGCATATCCTTATTGCTTCTTCGACCGGTGTATTCTCCATGACTTGACTATGTTCTGCGAGCATTTTTATTGACATGTTACTCCCATCAAAAGAAGGAATGATATCCCTTGCTATTTTTGAAATTTTAATTGGATCAGTCATACTAGTAGATATACTAGGAAAGCAACAGTAGACTTAAAGATAATTATCTTGCATTCGCATTTTTCCATTTAAACTTTGAATTTCAGATTTTAAAATTTCTGGATTCGGAAAAACAGCGGACGTGGAAGTAATTTCTCGACTATCTGGCATTTCATCAAGCGTATCTCCTGAGCGCAAGTTATATTTATTTGTTTCATCGGTGTTTAACTATAGTTAACCCTTTATTTTTGCCAACTCGAGGTGTCGTGCCTCTGCATTGACCTGTTGTCTTTTTACGCGGAGTAGGCATTTTAAAATTTTAAATTTTGAGGTACGCTCGTTAAATTTTATCCTTATTACAAAATAAGATACTTAACTTAACAATTAACAATAGTAACTATGATTATATAATCAGGTATTACTAAATTCTCAATTATTCATATAAGCATTTACTTCACTTATTGGCTTCAAATACAATATATTCATGAGATTATAAATATTTAATTTATTTTAAGACACTCAATAATTTAAATTAAAAAATTCCACTTCAACTCAAAATTTGAAGCTTGCAATGCAAAACTCAGTTGAATAATAGTATAGTGTTTTTTTCTACTTACATTTAGTTAACCCTTTAAATAGTAGTCTAAGAAAATTCGCTTACCTAATTTCCTCTTACACTTTTATTATTTTTCAGGAAAAAAGATGAGAGAATATTCTTCTAAGCACGCTGTGACCCCTTCTGGAACCTATTCTGCATTCGGTCCTTGATAATCCAGATTAGTATTGAACGGGGAATTGATCTTGCTTGCAGGGTCCTGAAGAGTCCAAGATCCTGATCCTTCGTTGCTGTAACCCTCTTGTGGGCCGGTCCCTCGTTGCCACAACCCTTCCGGGGCGGGTCCCTTGTTTTCCCTTCACGGGCCCGGTGGCTGTTTCCGATTCGAGCCTTGGCTGAACCTCTCTCAGTCTCTCGTGCTGAAGGGTCTTGGGCCTTTAATATAGCCGTCCCAAGATTATTCCACAACAGTTAAAACCAATAAAGGCGCACGAACACTTGAGAAATTAAAATTCTTAATGTTTCCAAATATTCCCTGAAGAGAGATCCTTAGAATTTCCTGTTTCCTGTTGAATATTTTCTAATTTCCTTATTTCAGGTTTAAATAGGTCTTCCCTGAAGTTGCAGATTACGGCGCAGCGCATTCCACCGCTCTGTCACCATTTGTTACGTCCGGAATTCCGCTGGAGCCGATGTATTCCGCTGGTCCCAACGATAATTGCACTTGAAAAGGTGGAGTCCGTTGCTGACTTATTTGACTTGAAATTTAAGAACCGTGAACATTAGGCCAAGGGAATTAAAATCATTTAAATAAGTTATTTCATTCACCAGTGTTTAAAAATGAAATATTTAGTATATTTATACTTATGTTGAATCAACTTCACAAATCCTTCACAATTCTTTGGTTCAACAACTTGTTTGTCGTTTACCAAAATCACCTAATTCTATGGTTTACAATCGTTATTGGTAATTGTTTATTACCAACGCCGCACGTAAATGCCAGAATCAATTGTTCTCTAATTGGTATTTCAAACAATTGACTCAGATTGTGCGCCTCTATTTATAACTTAAATCTAATGACGCAGGAAGGGTTCGCGCTTTAAACGTCGTCATTTCCAACCAATTACATTATAACTTTTATTTCGACGTCGATAACTCTCACCAATCAGCTTATGGATGATTTCACCCTTGACGTCACACAAATAGGCGGAGATCGGTCGGGGCCGATTCACGGGTTACATCCGGTGAATCAACCCTTCTGACTTATTTATTGCAACCTTTGACGCCTTCCTGACGCGACTTAATCTCTAGCGTATATTCTTAATTAATATGACTAATTCGACTACAATCTTCCTATGAGATAGAGAGAGAAGGAAAGCATGCGTCATCATTGCACCATTTCTCGACATTTCTATGTAATTTTATTTTTTCCTGTGGTACTATTAAATTAATAATATGACTGATTAAATTTTATATTATTATTTATAGAAATTTAGCTTAATTCAACCAATTCTTTTATGAATTAATTTATGATAATTTAACCATTATCAAACGAGAATAAATGCAATTTACCATATATTGCATCAATAACGAGTGAAAATATCACTTTAAATCCAGTAATAAATGATAGAGTCTCTATCAAATAATTATTAGTTAATAAATAATTAACTCAGTCAATGAATAAGTTACCATTTACTAAATAATTGACTCCTTGAATAAATTCAGATTTTGAACTTATTCCCGCGTAAAGATGGCATCACTCTACTTAGAAAGGTCGCATAACGTCACACCTTCCCCCCTATTTTAAACAATTTTTTCGTTATAGGTCACCTTTGAGCCATCAATGGTAAGTTACCAAATGGAAAAGATATTCTTCATCATAACCATAAGATTTATTTTTAAAAGTATTGTTTAAATTCATAAGCTCCTAGACGCCAGAAAATTAATACTACTTTAATAATCACAACTTATTTGAGAAATCACATTTAAATCTGTGAGTGTTACGCGGGGTCAGCCCTATCTGACTAAAAAAATGGCGGTTCCTTAGTGATTATATTTTGTATGTGCGAGATTTTCTCATCAGAGTGGCGCTGCACGCGGCACGCTTTAACAATGCATTATACTGATAGACAAATATTATTATATTTAAAATAATTAGGTTTTTGTACAATATAAGGCGAAACAATGTTTCTAAAATGATTCTTAAATATAAGATTCTCATGTTCCATAAATCAATTAATAGAAAATACAAAAAGAACAAATGAAATTACTTAAATTGTATACAGTGGATACTGGATATGCAGTAAGAATTTCTTGATACACTGAACAAAATACTTTTCTGTTGTTCTCATAAAACTAAAAATATCTGAAAAAAGGGGGAAAAGCTTAAGCTTCTAAATAGAAATATTTTCCATTTTATTTTGCATTTTTTCCAGTTTCATGCACAAATTTGGTTTATTTATTTTTTTCGTATCTTGTGCCGCTTCTGTCAAAAAGTGATGTGTAACAAATTTGTATATCTTATTTGAATACACAAAGTAGAATTTTTAATTATTTTTTGTGCATTCCAAATTTGAATTTTTGCTTTTTTTTATTAATTTAAAAAGTTGTTGTGATAATCTTGTAGGGTGCGTTGTTTAGCCTGAAATGTGGATTTTCGACTGATGTAATTCTTTCAATTTTGAAACTGTTATTAAGGGCTGTGGAGGATCGCCATCGAAAGTATTACAATTTCCAAGCTTTGGAGGTTTCAAAATACTAAAGGTAGCTAATATCTTATATATTTGCAAGAAGGCTGGTGTACAGAGGTGATCGTTCGTTCCTCCAGCTCATCTGATAGTGCCAAAAAATCTTTAAATAAAAGGAAAGTAACACAAAAGTAATATTTTTACGCAGTATTGATAATATTTCAATCGAAATATCATAGAGAATCAAATACTTTGATCTTGTTCAGTTAAATTTTCAGAAACTTAGTAAGTTGAAAAATATAAAATATAGTTTTAATGCAACATCAACGCCACTATATTTTCTTATACCTAATTCATTTTGTATAAAAATATGAAAGTGCTTTCCTCGACACTTGAAAAATTATTTTTACATAATGGATTAAAATTTGTAATATCACTATTTAAGTGTATTGATACACTGGTTTCTGCAAAATAGAAATTTAGTTTGTTTTCAAAGAAGAATTTCCCAGGAAGGATTCGGATTAAATGGAATTAACAAATATGAAGATAAATTTTGAAATTGAAAGTGTACAAGGATGAGTAATATGAATTCACAACGAAAAAAATATTAAACCAGATTTTATAAGAAGATTTTATTATACGCGTAAAAAATAATTAAAGTAAATACTTCAATGTTCGTATTGTAAACGGTAGCTTATTATCCCTGCAAAACACGTCATTTCAAACTGAATACATATGTATATTTTTTTTTTGCGAAGTTTAATACTTGAAAAAAATGATTAAATATAACGAAGAAAGTTAAAAAAAATAAGCTATATCATTCCCTGTCCGAAATATATTGAACATAATCGAGGAAATATCTTTTTCGCGTACACTAGAATACGTTTATAAATACCATAAATTATCTTATAAGTCTCTAATTTCCATTTAATAAAAATACGATATAAAAATAATTTGTACAATTTTCTGTTGTCCAAATCTACGCACATAAACGTTTTGGAAAACTTAAGGGTCATATACCACGTAGAAGTTTTTCCTGAAGTTTTGAAGGCATTTTTTATTTTGCAAAAAAGTTGTATACCAGACAAAAATTACTAAAAAACAAAGTTTAAAATTTTTTTTCTTAAACAAAGCGTATAAATGTAGTTTATTATTTTGCAAAGTTTCAAAAAAATATTTTATTGACCAAAGAAATTGTACCATAGGCAAAACAATAATCTGAGAACTGGCTTGGTCGTGTGACTCACTTGGTACATGGCTTTAATAAAACTTGAATAAAACTTTTCAAAGCTCTGAATTGTTTGATATTATCTTACACATGTTCAAAGATTTAGAAAGATTTTACTTTTCATATATACCTCTAACGGGTCTTGGTTAATTCTCCCAGTCAATGCATAATCGAATTTATATTGCTGCAGCAATGTCTTGGATAAATCTATTCAGATCAAAATTTCCTGTTAGTCGCGCCTCCGTCCGTTGCAACTCCGTGTATCCTTGCACCAGCTTTTTCTAACAATGCAATCGCTTGAATGATTAATTTGGCCAATGTTACACCAGGAGTTGGTCCTTTGGAACTGAAGACGGCAATCGGTTGGGTACAATCATCCATTATAGGATGAAAGACGAAAACTAGTCTGGGATAAACGACTTCGCTAACATCCGTAGTTGATGCACCATCACCGAAATCAACGAGACCTTTGTAGGTCATTGTTTTTGCGTCAAGTCTGAGGTTCCTTCGTGTCGATACTACATCAATCAAAAGAATCCTTGTACAACACACTTTTTTGTGATATTGTCTTTACAACATCATTATCCACTCGACCTGTACACTGAATAAACTGTATCGCACATAAATCGCCATCGTTAACGTCACAGCGTGGCCAAGCTGTTGGTACTTTGAATGAATCCTTACAAACGAACATTGACTTGGACAAGGCAATTCTTTCAATTTCTGAAATATTTTTCGTATTCTTTAAGGGAGCATCAGATATCTCCGGCCTATCAGGAACATCAAATGAAAAAGACTTTTCAGATACAACAGCAGGCATATGTAATGTTTCAACATCTGATATGTGCGAAACTTTTATCCTTTTCGCTTGTCTAGCTTTTGGAGGTATTTGTCTTTTCTTAGGAAATTTACGTGCTTTTGGTACTTTAGAGAGGTACTTTGGACAGCCCGGGAAAACTGACGGCAATGCACCTTTCCTCAATTTCGGAACTTTATAGTTTTTCTGGAAAAATGTACATGTACCTTGTAACTAGTAATATTTTATTTTATAATTAAAAAATTTTACTTGAATATTATTATTAAACACCACCACAAAATTAATAAAGCAGGGTGTCTATTCGGCGGTCGATTTTAAATTACCGGTCATTTCCTGTTTTTTTTCAAGAAAAATAAAAAAGTTAAACCTTCAGTTAAAAGAATTAGTTAAAATAGGTCAATTTGAAGCCATTGAATTTGCACTTTGACATTGACATTATGGTCAATATCAAGTAAAGTAATCTCACTAAATCACTTAAAAAACAATAATTATTTATTTAAAAATAAATAATTACATTTTTCTTAGAAAATCAGCCATTGAGCACAAGGCACAATGCTTTTGTCGAGCGTGGCGCGTGCAACGCGCTCTGGTGAAAAAAATTTGCACATAGAAACTATAATCACTAAAGGTCCAATTTCCTGGTGATGCTGACGCTAACTATTGAGCGGCAATTCGACAAAAGTGCCATCTAAAAAAAACGCGTCAACGTTAACTTTTCACGTCAATGCACTTTTCGCTAAAAGTATGCGTCAACAAAAAAAAATAAATATTGAATTTTAACCTTAAAAAATCATAACAACAAATAGTAATTAAAAAACTAGCTCTAAGCAGTTAAATATATATATATATACATATTACAAGAATTGATACATAATCTATTTTACAAAAATACTTGATCAAAAATGTATGGAATCTATGAATATCAAAGGTGGATCCATCAGTGACAAGAAATTACTCGACATCACTACAGAAGAGAAAAAAGCAAAAAAAATTTCACTTGCCCTGGTGTGTAACGAATTATCAAAAGAATTTGCTCGCAAAAAATATTAGTAAATATTAGTCATCCCAACACCAGTGATTCATAGGTTGTAAAAACTTATACATGCATCGATTCCTCAAAGTGGCAAAGTTTCGCATCAGCGTCTGCACTAAATATTGTTTTGTTTTGACGCTAACGTAAAAAATTGACGGAGAGTTTTCGTTTTAGATGGCGCTTTTGTCGAATTGTCGCTCAATATTTAGCGTCAGCGTCACCATGAAATTGGACCTTTAAGGAAGGCACGGTTCGCAGTTGCAGACACAGAAGTGGGATAGTGCTGCGCGGGGTCTTAATTTAACCTTCGCATTGAGAACTTTACCCCACACATTTCGGTCAGATAGCAGTGTTCACGGTTTCAGCTCTACCTAATTTGTTACACTTTATAATAATTATTAAATTAAATAGTTTATCTTTCCGAAATATAAGTAGTGAATCGCTATCTGAATGAATTCATTCAGTTTTCCTTTCCTCCTTTAAATCAACAACCCTTATCAAGAGCAACTTGGCTGCATTTAGCGACAGCCTAACCTCTACTGTCACTACCTTTTCTTCGATCAGATAAGTGTTATTTTAAATAACTTTATATTATTGATTAAGTTTTTGGATGTTTTTCTTTGTTAAAATTTAGTTCATCCTTTTTCCAGTTATTCGTTGAGATCTAAACTGAAACGAAGGAACTCCAATGAAAGTTTAGAGGAAAATCAAGTTCTCGAAAGAAAATTCAACTGGATCAACTTCTAAACACGCAAGTCAATTTTCCGTACAATATATAATTAAAGACAGTAATAGGAACACAAAAAGGTTGAGCTTAGGGTAAGTTTTTCATGCATATATATGTACACTGAAAAAAGAATTATTTTAAATTGATATTCCAATTTCTTGAACCACCATGGACACAACTCTACATCAATTTTTTTTTCCTTTTCCTTTTCCTTTTTTTTAGTTGAATTACTCACCTTTAAAACGCGATTTACTAATCAAAAATATTATATTTAGCATTTCAAATTAATATATTATTGAGTTCACTGACTTAGGGTGTAAATTTACAAACATAGGTGCACTATCTAATCTTTAAAAGTCTTATTTGACCATCAATATCTTATAGCTTAATAATTTTAACTTGGAAATAAATAGCAAAGAAATATCAAATCTCGTTACAATTATCATTTTAATCCTTTCTTACTTGGCATGACGGTCGCGAAAGACACATTATATCTCTTTATTTACGTGCATGGGCCTCACGTCGTCTTACAACCCCGGCTTATGCCGTACGAACCCACAGGAAACCCACAAAAACGTGAGGGCAGGTTGCAGCCTTTCCTATAGACAATATTTATTTATCTGTTCACTCATACATATTATACCATTTTAATAATTTAATTTTGCAAAAATTTTTAACAATTTTAGAAATTTAAATGTTTTAATCAAGAATCAACCACAGGATGAAAAACTTTATCATTACTTCGTATAATTTTTATTATTTTATGTCATTCACCTCCCCCTTTTAAAATAAAGAAATTTAGGTAAAAAAATTCTTATTTCAAATCACGAAAATGTGATTATTCATTAATGCAATGTGCCGCTAACTTCAGTTTGTCCAAATAAACAATTTTCGACTTATTCAATTCTATTCTAATTTGAGCATTTCGGGCTCCCAACAAATTTTCTATTATGAATGGGCCATCAAACAATGGATCAAATTTTTTATCATGCCTGTTTTCTCGCTTTAGATAAACAGGAACTACTACTTTAAAATTCTTAGGATTTGCTTTTAAATCATAATATTTTTTTGACTTTTCCTTTGCATTTTGAAGCTGTTCACCAGCCTAAGATTGTATATTGTCCAATTTTAGGAAAAGTTCACGCAAATGATCAACATAAGTTCTTTCAGGAGGCCTCTTATTAAAGCTCGTGGGAAAGACTGCCTCACTGCCAAATACGAAGGTGTATGGTGCGAAACCTGTACTTTCATAAACTGCGGTGTTATAAGAAAAAAACGCGAATCGGAGCCATTTATCCCAATTATGAGGACCTTTGAAATGACGGAAATATTCGATCAGAGTATGATGACTACGCTCGAGTGATCCAAGTCTTTGAGGAAGGTAAGCAACCGATTAAACTTTCTTGATTTTGAAGATTTTACAAAAATTTTGGATTATTTTGCTCGTCAAATTTGTTCCTTGGTCCGATTGAATTATTCGAGGACATCCGTATCGTGCAATAAAACTTTCAGCTATTGCTTGAGCAATAGTTACTGAATCGGTTATTTTTAAAAGAATTGTGTCAGAATATTTTGAGAATACATACTGGTTTGTCAAAATATACTGATTTCCTCTAGGTGTTACCGGAACTGGTCCGACGAGATCGATTTGAATGTTCTCAAATGGCTCTTTAGGCGTTTCGGTAATTATCATTGGCATTTGCGTACCCTACCTAAGTAATTTATTCCTCATGCAATTTTCACTAGTTCTTAATATTCTTTCTACATCAGATTTCATTTTTTTCCCTAATACACCAATAAGTTTTACTAATTCCCTTATGACAACCTATCACTGAATCATTAAATTCCATTTTTTTTCTCGTTGATGGATAGGAGGAATAACAATTTAACCAGAGCAAATTACCGCATGAAGAACAGAATCTTTAAAATTTTGTAAAAATGTTTGCCTAATCGAAAGCCAAGTTATCGAGTTTAAATTATGTCTCTTATCTGAAATTTTTATTATTTTATTTTTCCATGGCGTTCCTCAGTGCTAAGATAGCGGTAGAAACATGGTTTAGAAAGATCATATCGTTTTTTTATCCTTCAGAACCATACTGAAAATGTATCGGTCTCGTCTCGTGTACACCACGACATCGCCCACTTTTGCCTGTTCATCTTTAAATTTATCTACATCAAATACTTGATTTTGAACTAAATCTCTATTATTTTCCGATTCCAACGAGCCGTCGGAAGAAACAAAATGAGCAATTAGATCCTTGTCCATTATTACCTTATCTTTTGTGTAAGAAATGCAATTTCGAATTTTTATTACTGGATCAGATTCAATATGGTTTACTTTCACCATTTTTTCCAAACTTTTCTTTGAGTCAGAAATCACCATTTTACTATTGTCCATTTTATATAGAGGAATCCTTCGCCTTCCGTCCCATACATACTCCGAGATAAGGCTCTTCGGTTGTCTCGTTGACTAGACCAGAATCGGTGTGGAGAGGCTCAGAGACTGACTTAACGGCACCTGACATCGCACCTTCCGATTCCGCATTTATCCCCAACATCTTCTTAATATATTGAAGGCCGAAGGATCCTAACCCCCACAGTCTGGAGCTAGTAGTTGTTACTGCGTCCACGCTGATATCAGGGTCCCTAATTGTATGACTAAGCGGGGTCCTCAGGAGTGTTGTACTGCTGTTTTAAATCACGTCCTTGAGAGACTTGTAGTGAGACGAAATTTCCATCGTCCCTTTTTCCGAGACAAAATCGTCATTCTCTCGCTAAGCAAAATTGTCATTACTTGCTCAATCAAAATCGGCATTGCTTGTGTTAACCGGGGCAACAGTGTCATTGCCCCCGACTCTAGCTTCGGGGTTGACTCCACACAGAAAAACTCGACCTAGCAACTCTTTGTTGTCTTGATCGTTTTTACTGACAATAGCATCATCCATCTCCTGCTCAAATGACACATGGACCTGGTCACAGTACCGGAACTTCAGAGCATGACGATTCACCAACCTCACTGGGAGGGGAGCCTCTCCTTTATGCTCAGAAGGATTCCTTGACAATGCATCTGCATTTAAATTTACTTTTCCAGGCTTATAAACAATGTCGCACTAATACTCGAAAAGGTCAATCCTCCACCTTGCTAGTCTTGAATTTGCATCTGTTAATTTATAGAGCCATACCAAAGGTCGATGATCAGTGACCAAGGACGTCCATAAATATAGGATCGAAAGTGTTTCACACCAAAAACTATTCCCAATAATTCTTTCTCGACTGTTGGATAATTTAATTCAGCATTTAATAAAACTCGTGACGCAAAACATCCTGGAAGATCTTATCATACTTTCCTTGACTCAAAACGGCTCCTAAAGCAAAATTCGATGCATCAGTTGTTATAATAAAAGCTTTGGTAAAATCGGGGTATTGTAATATGGGCTCTGAACAAATAGCATCTCTAAGTTCTTCGAATGCCTTCTGTTCATTATCGGTCCAAAGAAATGAAATATTTTTCTTTATTAAAGGGCCTAGGGGGGTAAGTATGCAAAAGTTGCCCTTGCACGTATCAAGTTCATATTACCACTATAGATGGACATTGATGTGACATAAAATTCCTACAAAGGATAACTTA
>JAAAKG020180594.1:0-26027 GCA_010014905.2 Druon quercuslanigerum
TCCTCTCCATACTCGATTACACATTATCCATGCCCATTCCTCTAGTTCTACCCCTCCATATTTCCATACTTCATTTGGAATCTCATCTATACCAGGTGCCTTTCTATCCTTAATTATTCTTTACACCTTAACTATTTCTTCCCTTGCTATGTCCTCTTCCTCATCTCTTTCACTACCATATTTTTCTCCCTTCCTAACTTTTCTCTTTCCTTCTCCTATCAAATCCAAAAAAGATTGTTTCCATTCTACCATTTAAATATCTTGGTTTACTTTTTTTCTTCTTCGTCTTTCTCTATTTACTACCTTCCATACCTCTTCTTCCGTCCTGGTCATCTCCGCCTCTTCCTCAAACATTTTATTCTCTTCCTCTTTCTTTTGATCACACAGCTCAGAATACTCTTTCTTTTTTCTCCTATATTCTTCCCCATTACTTTTTTCTTGTATCCACTGTCTTCACTCATTTCTTATCTTTTTCTTTTTTTCTTTACACTCTTCATCCCATCCACTTCTATTCCTCTCTTTACTAACTTCATTTTTGTTTGTGCACTCTAATCCTCTTTTTACTTCTATCATTTTTTTCATCTCCTCGTCCACATTTTCCTCTTATATTTTGATATTTCTAACCTTTTCTCTAAACTTTTCTTTTTCTTTCCTTGACCAATCCCCTTTACCTAGACTCTTTATCTTTGTCCCCTTTTTATGCATATGCCTATTAATTTTTTCTCCCTCTAATGCAACAATTAATGGAAAGTGATCTGAATCAATATAACCACCTACCTCTAATTTCTTGACCTTCTGTCTTACCTCATCATTCACTATCACATAATTAATTACCGTTTCCATTTCTCCTCCTGACCGTGCATGTTCTCCTTCTCCATATCCCTCTATATTTCCGTTTAAGATAAACCATTCCAACTCCTCCAAGCTCTTTAACAACTTCTTTCCCTCCCCATTCAGTACATTATCTTTTGATTTTCTTCCTCCCTCTTCTCTCCATTCCCTTCCTCCTCTATCTCCTGTTCTCGCGTTGGAATCCCCACCTATTATGAGTCTAATTTCTTCTTTATATTCTGCCATCATTTCTTTTAACTCCTCTGCTGTCTCCTGCATATCTGCGATCAGATAAACCCCCACTATCTTCCACTTCTCTCCTCCCATCTTTACCTCTTCTACTATTAATCCTTCTTTTTTCTATTTCCTCTCTTTCTTATATTTTCTTGTTATACATTAATTTCTTACTCCCATCACCATTTCTCCTATTACTCTGCCCTTTTTATTCTTCCCTTTTGCATTTTGAACTTGCTATTTGTAACCTCTGGGTAATGTTCTCCTTACTCTTTCCCATCCCTTTTCATCTAACGACGTCTCCATCATTATTACAACATCCCATTGTGTCAAATTTCTCATAAATTCCATATCCTTTCTCTCTAATCCTACTATATTCCAGTAGCATATCTTTCATTCTTCCCTACACTCGTTTTTTGTCTCTTTTTGCCTATTACTATTGCTTATTTTCCTACCTCCCGTTCCTTCCTCTGCTAGTTTCCCGGCTCCTCATTTTTTACTAAGTCTTGCGTTTCTTGATATCAATCCCACCATACTCCGTCTATCTGTATCCTCCCATATTTAACCCATGTTCCTCTTCGCTTTTTCTTTCCTCTTCCGCCATTTTTCTTAAATTATATGGCATCCTCCTTTCTACCCATGTCAAATCATTCTCTATTCTCTCCAAGCTTCCATATAACATCCTCTTCTTTGCTATAACTTCCCTTTTATGTTCCCATTTCTTTAGTTTCACTAGTACCATTCTCTTCCCTCTTCGTTCTTATCTTCCTATACTTCGCACTTCCTCTATCTGTATTTTTGCATCAATCCTTTTTAGTACTTCTTCCACCCCTTCCCTTCTAATCTCATACCCTTTATCACTACGTTTCTTTTTCCTTCTTCCCTCTCCTTTTTTTCTATTTTTTGTTCTATTTTTCTCAGTATTTCCTTCTCCGCATTCCAATTCACGCCCCCACCGAGATCCCTGTTCGAGCTTTCTATCTTTCTAATCCTACCTTGCATCTCCTCTACCTTTTTATTATTATCCTCCTGCTTCTCTAGCTTTTGCTCCAATGACTGCATCCTCTTTTCTAACTTTGCCCTAACTTCTGCCCACATTTTAATTTATTTCCTAAGTTTAGCCATTTTCCTCCAAATTTCTTTCCTTAATTCCTCTTCCCTTTTTTCCTACCTTTCTTCATAAATTCCCATTGCTTCCATCATGACTTCGCGAATTTCTATCAGTCTTTCCTTGTTCCTCTGTTCCTCTGTTCTTCGGATTCGTCACAGTTTCCTTCAGCCCCCTTACTATTCTCGCCCTTCTCTACCAAACTCTGCTTTTCCGGTGGTGATCTGAACATTTTTGGACATTTCAAGTTTGAACCTAAATCGTCCTTCTCTTCACTGCTTCCCCTCTCTTCCTTTTGATAAAAGCCTCAATCGATCCTACGCTTTTTGCTCTTAATCTCTCCTTTTCTATAGTTTTCTTGTACTTCTCCCTTGCCTTCCTTTCTTTGATCTCCTCTTTCTGTGTACTAAACACTTCCAACACAGTCCAATATGGATTTAGTGTTTCCGAGAATTGAAGACACACCGGGGAGGTTGGTGAAAGGTGTGGTGGCGGGATGTCTGTGTCCACTCAGGCGTGACAAAACAGGGAGAGAAAGGAACAGGAGAGCGGTAGAACAGTTCAGAGACTCTGGATTTATGGTCGCCCTCTAAAAAGCTTACATAATTATTAAATTTATTAAATTAATTAAATTATTAAATTAAAAATAAGGAAACCTGTAACTAAATTTAGATAAAAGTTACCTTGACTGTTGAATATTTTCTGGTAATAAGACTTTCAATATCGTGCAGGTTTCGTAAACTCGGGTCAAATGTCTTTGGCTGAAGAGTTGGGTGCTGCAGCCGCTGCTGCAGCCGCGAATTCTAGTTCCGGAAGACACCACCTGACTTTGAGGAAGTGTCATCCAAGATTACGCCATGAGGACAGTTCTCCTGATAGCGAGAGAATGGCAACTGACAGTGGTCACTCCACTGCTCATTCACCAGATAATGGCCCCAAAAGTGTATCACCTATTCCTTGCAGCTCCCTACAGAATGTTGGCTCTGTCTCACCTGATAGCACTCCTGGTACGATTTTTTTAAACTTCCGAAAAATTATTTTCTCTGGAAAGAAAAATAATGTTTGCAAATTCTATAAACTGATAGAAGTACTAATTATTTCAAATTTTTTTGTATTTTATTTGTTTAAGGGCATGTAACAGTCTGTCACGTGACCAATTCTCCATCGCACATTTCCCCTCACTTCCTTAACCCACACTCCACATACCCATCGATCTCCTTCCATCCCTATCATTTTCCCTACTTCACCTAACTTTATTTTTCCTCACTTCCACTACATCCCCTCCTCTTGCTTCCTCTCACATCCCCTGGCTCCCTCTTCTCATTTCCCTTACTTCTTGCTCCTTATTTCTCACTACTACCCCTCTCTTCATTCCTCATCATAACGCTCCCGCTCTCTTCCCATTCTCAAGCTTCCCCAGCTAACACTTCTCAGTCCCTTCTTTTACACTTCACGTTTCCTATCACTTTTTCTCCCTTATTTCCGCCACTTATCTTCTTCTCACTTCCCCTACTTCCACTCCCATAATTTCACCACATTTTTCAGATTACACCTACTCCCATTTCCTCTCATTAACATTACTTCCCCTCTCTTATTTCCCATTCAACTCCTCTCTCCTTATTTTCCTAATTTATCCAAATCCCACCCCCCTTGTTTCCCCTACTTTACTATCTAAATTTCTTTCATTTTCCCTTCTAATTCATTTCACTATTCCCTTGATTCTTCTTCCTACTCCTTCCCTTACTCCCGCTCACTACTCTTCCCTTCCTTTTTTCACCACAAATTTTCTTTCGTTTCCTCAACCTCATTTTCCCAATTTCCTCTCCCCTTACTTCCTGTACTTCGTCTTCACTCATTGCACCCTATTTCTCTACTAAAGCTATCCTCATTTTACCTTTCTTTTTCTACTTCTTCTCCACTAACTTCATCCATTTCTGCTCCTTCCTCTACTCATATTTCCCCTGTATCCCACTACTTCACCTCCTCCTTTACTCCACGCTTGCTCTAGTTTCCTTTCCCCATTTTCCCCACTTCTCATACGCCTACCCCCTTATTTTACTTTATTTAGTCCCTTAATTCCTCTTACTACTCAGAGTCCATCAGAGCTCCTCAGAGCCTGACACTACCCTTCCCTTTCTTTCCCACCACACATTTTTTCTCACTTTCTCAACCTTATTTCTCTAACTTTTCTTTCCCTAACTTCCCATACTTCTTCTCTCCTCATTTCTCTTTTTTCCTACTTCATATATCCTCATTTCTCCTCACTTCTTCTACTCTCTATCGTCTTATTTCCCATAATCCGTCTATTTCCCATTCCATCATTTCACATAGTTTCCCCTCACTCCCCCTTCTTGGAAAAAACTACTATAAGGATTTCTGTCCAGGGCTGCAAATTCCTAAAAATGAATATATTGTTCCGAAATGTTAGAAAATAATTATGAATATAAGGGACCGTCAGTCTGGTCTAATTGAGTTCTGATTTTGATATAATAATTCAATTGCATTAATTGCATTTTAGCTAGGGGCCAAAGGCACCGCTGTCAATTAAATTCTAAATTAATAAGTCATGGTATAACTACTCTAGTAATCTAGTGTACTTTCTCTACAATCTCATGAAATCCCATGCAATCCTTTGAATTCTCAGGCAATCTTTTACAACACCTTGTACTCCACCCTTACGAAAAAATATTATAGGAAATTCAGTATAGGTCTATGATAATTTTTCTATAATAAATGTCTGGTGTTTTTTTCGTGATTCTAGAACAATCATTATAAGAATTAGAGGAAGAAAA
Organism: Druon quercuslanigerum; assembly: GCA_010014905.2. Taxonomy (NCBI): domain Eukaryota; kingdom Metazoa; phylum Arthropoda; class Insecta; order Hymenoptera; family Cynipidae; genus Druon; species Druon quercuslanigerum. The sequence continues at coordinate 4,966 of JAAAKG020180594.1, forward strand.
GTACTGTAAGCGATGGGAGAGCAGGGAAATTGTAAGAATATTAGGGGAGGGGAAGTAGGGAAGTGAGGGGGAATAAGGGAAGGGGAGAAGGAAAGGATTAGGGAATTTAATAGAGTGGAAGTAGGGGAAGTTAAGGAATTGACAGGTGGGGTGTGTTGGGTGTAGGGGAACTGTGGGAATGTTAGGTGAGGGTAATATGGAAGTAAGAGGAAATAAGGGATCAGGAATCAGGCGGTTCAGAGAAGTAAGGAGAAATAAGTGGAAATAAGGAGAGGTTAGGTAGAAGAAGAGAAGGAAAGTCAAGGAGGGTAATAGTGTAAGCGAATGGAAGCAGGATGAATTATTTGAAAAGGAGGTAGTATAATGAGGGAAATGAAGGGAGGGCTAGTATGATAGTGCGGGTGATTAAAGGAGGGAATGTAATGTCTGGGGAAATAAACTAGAAGAAGGAGTGTGTTTGCTGGGAAGTAAGGGTGGGTGTGAGTAAAGGAGGAAGAATTTTGGAAAATGCGCGCAAGCGAAGGTTAAATAAGGAGAGGGGATGTAACTTTGGGGGGAGGGGGAAGTAAGGAGCGTAGGAAAGGGCAAGTGTATGGAAGGGCGAAGCTATAATGACTTAAATAATTGGTCACATGATTCTAGTACATGTCCTTAAGAAATATAAGACGGATAAACAGACACTTTTATGTAAATATGTAGCTTCTTTTTGTAAAATGGCACAGATTTGAAAATCCAGTGTAGATGGTTTATTTATGCTATCAGGAAGCAGTGGTGTACCATTTACACAACTGGAATTGCTTGAGGCAACCCATAGGGGATTACATAAATTCGTTCCTCGTCATCACGATGAAATTGATCTTGAAATCGGTGACCCCATATACGTTCAGAAGGAAGCTGATGACCTCTGGTGTGAAGGTAGGTTCAGAAACCCTTATTTAATTAGTTTTAATAAAAATAAAAATACACTCAACTTCCAGTTAAGTCAAAGCTCAGTTATTTCAACGATCAGATATATCAAAACGGACCGCCCAGTTATTTCACATCCCCTCCACTTAGCAACACGTGGCACTTAGCAGCACATAAACAGATACACGCGGCACACGTATAAAGCGCACTCGTTCATCTTCTCCGCCCCAATAGACATTGGTGGGGATAAGAGGAATTTGACGTAACCGAACTGTATTCATTTCAGAGGCTTTGACATAATTGAAAGTTGAGTGTAATTTTATTTTGTAATTAAATCTGTTTCTTAAAGTAATAATTAATTAAATTGATTAAATTTGTAACATTCTTTTAGAATCCATTTAATTCTTTTATATTAGAAAAATGGCGATTAATATTTAAGTCCAAAGTACTGATCTGTTAACATTTTTAATATAGAATCTATCATTAAAAGAATGATAAAATTTTGTATTTAAATTCATAAATGATTAATTTTTTATTGTGACTATTATGACTTATGTAACTAATCTTCTTTTAAATTGATAAAATTGAAAAGACGATGATAATAAATTGGAAAAAATAGAAAAACTGAATTGATCTCAGTAAAATTGTCATAAAATTAGAGGAATTTAAGAAAAATGAGAAGAATTCGATAAAATAGAGAAAAGTTAAGTTAAGTAAAAACAAATGATTAAAAATATACCCAGCGAACAATTTACTTAAATCTAAATAAATAATGTTTTTTCATTTATAGCATATAGATATTATATGAATAACAAATTATTTGCTTGACCCAACTGAATGTTTGGGTTGTTTTAACCAAATCTTTTAGTGGATGGATTGTTTGGCTGATCAAAAAACAAACTTTAGTTGGTTTAATGAAATATTTTTTATGAAAAATTAATTAAATTTAAAAATTGTAAAATTCCGCGACATAGCATAAAATCTGATACTTCCTGAAATTTTGGAAAATTTATTAAAATACCATAAGAGCTTTTAAAAACCTATAAAAATAACTGAAATTAATTCAAAATACCTTGTAACTTTTTTAAATACTCTAAAATCATTAAAAGCCTTTGGAATCACTTCAAATTATTGAAATCTCTTCAAAATACCCTGAGATATATTTAAAATCTTTTTATATTTTTTCAAATCTCTGAACTTTTTAAAACTCATAAAAATTTCTTACAATTTTTAAAAATGCTTTAAATTATTTTCAAATTATTGAAATGAATTAAAAATTCATAGGAATTTTTTAAAGTATACTAAAATCTTTATAAAAATTTAGAAATACCTTGGAATATTTGAAATTTTTTAAAGTGCTTCAATTATAGTAAATAAATTCTTTGGAATCCACTTGAATATTATGAGTTATTATGATATAATTAATATAATAATTTATTAACTGAAAAGTAACTATAGTAGTCTTTTCATTTACAATGAACAAATTGAGTTGTGAAAAAATAGTGAGTTTGCCCGGAACCCTCATTAGTTTTCCTGACTTTCCTTGACCAACAAAGTTCCCTAACTTTTTCTTGACTTGCGGCCACCTTTTTAAGGATATTTTCGCCCGCCGAAATTTTTTTCCGGGAGGGAAAGTTCAGGAAAGTGAGGGAAGAAAATTGGAAGTGAAGGGAGAAGTAATAGAGAAAGGGTTCGAGAGGAGAAGTAGTCGAAGGAGTGGTAGGTACGTGATAGTAGGTGAATGCTAGAGATGTAGGAGAAGTGATGAAAGGCAAATGATGGAGCCGTGAGGAGGGCAAGTGAGGGGGGATATGGACAGTGAAGGAAGATAGTAGGGGAATTATAAGAGGGCCAAGTAGGGAAAGAGAGGGCAGTGAAGGGGGGAGTGAGTGGTGGAGTAGTAATTGAAATGGGAGAAAAATGGAGAAGTGCTTGGATATGAATGATAGGATGGCGGGGAGAGTAAGTGCACGGTCGGAGCTAGAGGGTGAAGGTACAAGTAAGGGACATGATAGTAGCAGAATGGTGGGAGGTAGGATAAGTGATACAAGGTAGTAGTAGTAGTAGTAGGCAAAGGTGGTCAGTGAAGGAGGGAGTGAGAGGGGTAGTTATGGAAGTGGGAGAAAAATGGAGAAGTGGTTGGAGATGAATGATGGGATGGCGGGGAGAGTAAGTGCACGGTCGGAGCTAGAGGGTGAAGGTACAAGTAAGGGACATGATAGTAGCAGAATGGTGTAAGGTAGGATAAGTGATAAAAGGAGAATGATGGGACGGTAAAGGGTGCAAGTGAAGGGAGCGTGTCGGGAGAGAGATGATGTGTACTAGAGGAACAACTGAAAGGGTAATTTGAGGAGGGAGAATACGGAAATGAGATATATTAATGGTGGTGATAATAGAAGAAGGGAGGGGAAGTAGAAGAAGTAATTGGAGTAGAATGACTGGATGAGAGGGGAGGAAAATAGGAAAAAGGTGGAAGGGGGTATACAAAAGGGGGTACTTTTAACGAATTAATAACCCCGTTTTTGTAGACGCGCGGCACCTACTCTGACTGACTTTTTTTCATTTATTAGGTGTAAATCTCAGAACCGGACGTCAGGGAATTTTTCCATCTGCATACGCAGTGGACATGGATTACAGTGATTTTGATCCTTCAGCCCCAAAGGTGAAAAGAGAGCGATATCTCTTGGGATATTTGGGCTCTGTTGAGACTTTGTCTCATAAGGGAACAAGTGTTGTTTGTCAAGCAGTGCGTAGAATCGTTGGAAACACAACACAATCTTCCCCCAATTCTCAAAGCTGTATTCTTGAGGTTTCGGATCAGGGCCTCCGGATGGTGGACAGGAGCAAGCCGTCAGTAAGTGAAAAAATGAAAATCGGTTTAAAGAAAATTAAGACACAAATTCTTCAAGTTCCTGAACTTTTAAATTGCTTAATTTTTTCAGAAAAATCGGGGCCCTTGTCACGATTATTTCTACTCCTTAAAGAACGTCTCTTTTTGTGCGTTTCATCCTCACGATCATCGTTACCTTGGCTTTATCACGAAGCATCCAACTTTGCAAAGGTTTGCTTGTCACGTGTTTATTGGTCAAGAATCTACAAGACCAGTTGCTGAAGCCGTTGGGTGAGCATAATTAACTAATTAATGGATCAGTTTGTGTTAGAAACACAAGAGACATTTTGTGCCAAATGGATAAAAAAATATTTTATTACGGAATTTATGCTATGTTGAATTCCCTATCGTAGCGCGGAAACCTTTTCATCCCTTTTCTCTGTTATACGCAGTTTCACATATACCTCAACATTCTTTTAATCTCATGATATATTAGTACTTAATTACATTGGAACCTGGATTTTGTGTCTTTTTCGAAACAAATCCAGGGACTCTAAACGTGAATAGGCAGGGCCGCATGTTGGTTTTGGACGCATGACGCAACCTGATGCAAATAATACGGCCCTGCCCACGGGCAGCAAATCTAGGAACGCACAAATCCATTTTACGGAAATCCAAGTTCCAGTTGATTTGTATTTATTCAGTGTTACAAAATTTGTATTAAAAGGCGGTCTGAGCTTAGAATGCGGAAAACCTACAGCTGTTAATTATGAAGTTAGAAACACTCAAATAAATACAACTACATAAATATAAATGTGTAAAAGGTCAAAAAGAGTGTTGAATATTTTATGATAATATGAAAAAGGATGAAAATGTATCCTAGCGGGCACAGTGAACCTTGGGAATTTTGGCATCACATTTTTTTTTAATTATCGATATTTCTGAAACTTTGGAACGAATTTTGATGAGTCTTTAAGATATAATAGAAAAAGGAATATGCTTTAATATCATAATAGAGAAAAAACTTTTTTTCCCAAATTTTGAACAAGAAAAATCCAAATAAATTTTTATTTAGATTTTTCCTCAAAATTGTACCTTCCATTTGAAAAAAATGGTCGGCGACTCTTATGGGCCACGTGATATAGGGGGCATTATGTCTCAACTGCCCCAACATTAGAAGTCATGTTCTTTGATTGTTTTCAAAATCTGGGAATATGTTTGCCTATCCAATAGTACTTAATCCACAAATTTATAGACCAGGATTACCTCCTATCCGTACTTCCCCTTCCTTACTTCCCCTTCCTTACTTCTCCTACACCCTCCCCCATTTCTTCTACTTTCCCTCCCTTATTTTCTATCACTTCCGCAACTTTCCCTCCCTTAATTTACTCTACTGACCCTTCTACCATTTCCCCTCACTTCCCCTGATTTTCCCTACTTCTTTTCCTTTTATTTCTCTTCAATTCCCCTATTTCCATCTCATAAGTTCCCCTCATTGCCCCTCCTGAAAAATCACGAAGGACGGAAACCCTACTGTTCCTATATGGGTTTCTTCCTGAGGCTATAAAACCCTAAAAATCAGAATTAATTTAGAATTAATCTGTCGAGTGATTTTTTGTCCGAAAAACGTGCTTATTTCCCTATGGGGCATTATTTCTCAACTGCCAAAACTTTAAAAGTCATGCTATTTGATTGTCTTCAAATTCTGCGAATATGCTTGCCTATCCAATAATACTTAATCAACAAATTCATAGACCAGGATTACCACCCATCCCTAAGTGGTGGAGGGTTGGATTTTCCACCCCAACGCTTATACGGGTAGCTTCAAAAGTCTATAATTTAGTTTTTAATTACGCGTTTAAAATTTTTAGGAGGGTTTTGTAAACAGCTTTTTAAATACTTTCAACCAGTATTATTTTTTATAACGAAAACAAAAAATTTATTTATTTATTTTTTTAATAAATTAATAGTTTATTTAAATTTTTTCGCAATTAGGGTTCTTTGATTTTTTTTCTTGATTTTTGTGAGTTCCCTTGCCTCTCACAATTCCACCTGCTTGACTTCTGTGGGTCCCCTTGCCTCTCACAATTCCACCTGCTTGATTTCTGTGAGTCCACTTGCCTCTCACAATTCAAGGTGCTTGAGTTCTGTGAGTCCCCTTGCCTCTCACAGTTCGCGGTGCTTGATTTTTGTGAGTCACTTTGCCTCTCACCATTCGAAATGCTTGACTTTTGTGAGTTTTCTTGCCTCTCACAATTCCACCTGCTTGATTTCTGTGAGTCCCCTTGCCTCTCACAGTTCGATGTTCTTGATTTTTGTGAGTTCCCGTTCCTCTCACATTTCAAGGTGCTTGAGTTCTGTGAGTCCACTTGCCTCTCACAGTTCGAGGCGCTTGATTCTTGTCATTTCCTTTGCCTCTCACAGTTCGACCTTCTTGATTTTTTAAAGATCCCTTGTCTCTCATAATTCCACCTGTTTGATTTCTGTAAGTAGAAAAAATAAGTTAAGAGAAGTGTAAGGAAATGAGGGGTGGGCAGGTACAGGAAATTTGGAAAGGGGAAGTTGTTCTAAGCCATTAAAGAGCGCGATAGCTCCATTCAATTCATAAATAAAAAATGTTGCAAAACTGACATTTTTAAATATTTTTAAATTTTAAGGTCTCTACTGCATTCTATACATGTTGCAGGACACTCCAAATTTTTTTCAAATTTTTTCCAACATATTCTCAGCTCTAAGGTCATGTGAAAGTTAAGGTGTGTGAGCAATGGGCCTCACGACAGCATTTTTACATGTATTTTGTTAAATAGCTCTGAACGAAAATTTTTTACGCAAATTAGAGAAACACCATTTTATTCAAAAAACTTAGCGGATTCGTTTGATTGTTATTAGAACCTCCTCACATTTCTTCCTGCGGAGTAACTGCCTTCTAAAGTCAGGGGTCTAGATTTTTTGCGGCTGTATTACTGGAGTAGTGCGAATGAATAGAGGTTAGAAAGTAAAAAAGGGGAAAGTAGGAGCTACAGAATTTGAAGAAGAGATGGAATGCGAAGAGTAAAGTGGGGGGGAAGCAGGTGGAGTAGGGTAATCCAGATACACTCAACTTCCAGTTAAGTCAAAGCCTTTGAAATTGAAACAATTCGGTTACGTAAAATTCCCCTTATCCCCACCAATGTCTATTTGGGTGGAGAAAATGAACGAGTGCGCTTTATACGTGTGCCGTGTGTATCTGCGACTGTGGAGGGGATGTGAAATAACTGGACGGGGAGTTTTGATATATCTGATCGTTGACATAACTGAGCTTTGAGTTAACTGGAAGTTGAGTGTATAAAGAGGAACTAAGGATACAAAGCAGCTTTTGTTATTTAATTACAATGATTACAAAGTTTAAACTTGTTTATCTAATTTTTCAGTGACACAATTTTTTTCAAACTTTCAAATTCATTAAAATGGCCATAAATTAATGTAGTTTTTTTGTTATAAATAAATTGTGAACGAAAGTAATTATTTGTGATTCGCAATGAGTAGCGACTTTCGTTCATTAATTTGTTTATAAAATTAGAACGAAAACTTCTTACTCTAACAAAAAAAAAATTAAAATATATGTATTATAATACTAAAGTGTATACTTTTATCTACAATATCTCGAAATTTGATGAAAAATGGTTTCATAGTTTCAGAAATATTGATAGTTCCAAAAAAAGTGATGCCCAAATTAAGCAAATTTTTAGGATTTAAATGGGGTGGGCAAAAAACTTCATTTTCAAAATTCCCTGACTTTTCCCTGATTAATTTCCCATTTTCTCTTACCATTAATATTTAAAGACAAAAACTATCAATTTCCAACATGCTTATCATAAAAACTTTTATAAATATAATAAAGCAAATTAAATGTGATATATTTAAACCAAAAAAATGAGAAAACGTGACTAATATTTAATTCAAATGTGGCCAATGTGCATTACTAACGTAACTAAAGTTCTTTTGAATTGAGAAGAATTTGAAATAACTTGATTCATAATGCTTTTAAAGCCATTCAATAAAGTTCAATTGATAAAAATTAATTATTGAATTCAATTAAAGTTAAATTCAAAATAATTTAGTTGAATGTAAGAAAATACAAAAAATTCGAATAATTTCAGTACAATGGAAGTGAATTTAGAGGTATTAAGGAAATTTACGAAACATAATGATATTTCCTCAAATCCTGTAAAATTTATTTGAATACCCTGAGATCTCTTAAAATCACCTAAAATCATTAAAAACTTCAGAAATCATATAAAATATATTAAAACCTTGAAGGTATTGCAAAATCGTTCCATATTTTTCAAAATTCTAAGAAATTTATTTGCAGTTTCAAATGTAAAGGATTCTTTAAAATTATTAAAATCAATCGAAGGTTCCCTGAAATCTTTTAAAATTACTAAAAATATTTGAAGTCCTTTAAAATCTTTCGAAATCCTTTGACATTTTTTACAGCTCCTGAAAGGCCTTAGAATCTTGTAAAATACCTTAAAATATTTCAAAATCCTTTCAAAACGTTTGGAATCTCTTGAAATTTAATTAAGCTTTTTAAATATATGTGGAAGTTTAAAAAATACGCTAAAATCTATCAAATTCTTTAAAATTCATTTAAATTATTTCAATAAATCAAAAATGTCTTGGAATCTTTGAAAATTTCCTGCAACACTTTATATCTTTTGAAATTTTTGGAAATTCCTTGAAATTTATTAAAGCTCTTTGGAAGCTTTTAAAATATCATCAATAATTTCAAATCCTTTCAAATCTCTTGAAATATCTTGACACTTGACTGAGCTTTTTAAAAATACTTAAAAGTTTTTAAAATATCCGAAAGTATTTGAAATTCTTTAAAATCCATTTGAATAATTGGAATGAATTTTCAATATTTCGAAATCCTTTCAAAGTTTCTAAAAATTTTTAATTGCTTTTAAATTTTTTGAAATCTCTTGAAACTTATTAAAGTTTTTTTAAAATGCTTGGAAGTTTGACAAATATCAAAAAATCTACAAAATATTTAGAGTGCCTTGAAATGATTGAAAATAAATAAAAATGACTTCCATTTTTTTCCTTCAAAAACCCTGACAATCCCTGATTTCCTAGTTTGCCCTGGCCTGCGGACACCCTGTTCTTAAATTAAAATTGTATTCCATTTATAACAAAATGTCACTTTTTTTAAAACATTCAAATTAATCAAATTTAATAAAAGATAATAAAAGAACAATTTATTTTCAGGCGAGCCTTTCACCGATTCTACACCAAATTCATTGAGACTGCTTTCCCAGTAGAAGACATCTATATTGAATAAAATAAGAAGCCTAGTTTTGAAGTAGTAATCGCGATTGGAGAAGAGACGAAAATATCGTCATTATTTAAATCCCCATGTAAATATTCCCTCACTTGTAGATATGAAGTATTAAACGCGAATTAAAATGGCGAATGTATCCTAAGAATCTAAGATTGTAATTATGACGGGACCGACAGTGCAATCCAGTTTACTTTAAGATTATTAATAATTTATATTATTTTTCTTATGCATTTTTTTATCAATGATATCTCGTGCGTGTAGACTTTGTCAATTTTTTGTTCTTATCGACTGTACGTGTATATGAATTAATTTCTATTCTTTTGCGTTGGCAGTTGATTCAAATAAGATCTAAAAATGGCTGCTGACGCTTTATGTCGCCTGATCGGTTGAGATTTGTATATTTTTATATTATCTGCGAGAATCATAAATTCTGATGCTATTAACTTAAGAGTTTTTTCTTCAAGTTCCTCCCCTTTTTTTAAATTACATTTCTATTCTTGAGTAACAAAGAATTTTTTTAAATTATTATGTCCGCTTTCCTGAAAGAGGATGTCGGCTTACCACCTGATTGGACGTAAAAAATGCTAAATCGGAAAGTCAGTTTTCCAATAGGTCACCATGCATGAAAGTGGTAAATCGGAAGAATCCGATTCGCATGAATATCCAGTAACAAATAACCGATCCGAAAATATTGAATCAGTTTTAGGTCTACGTGAATCGGCTTTCTTAAAAGGGGATGTCAGAAGGCGACCGATTGGACGTAAAATTTGTGAATCGGAAAAGAAGTTTTCCGCATTTGGTCCCTATGCAGCGGAGTGTGAATCGGAATAGTCGAATTCACATAAATTCCCAAGAAAAAATAACCGATCGTAAAATTTTGAAACCGTCTGTGGTAATCCGAAATCATATTTCTTCAAAGGCAATTTAGCATTGCCACCTGTTGGGTGTAAAACTGCTAAATCGAAAAAGCAGTTTTCCAATCGGTCACTATGCATCGGATTGGTAAACCGGAGTAATCCGATTCGCATGAATATCCAGTAACAAATAACCGATCCGAAAATATTGAATCAGTTTCAGGTCTACGTGAATCCGCTTTCCTGAAAGGGGATGTGGGAAGGCCACCGATTGGACGTAAAATTTGTGAATCGGAAAAAAAATTTCCGAATTTGGTCTCCATACAGCGGAGTATGAATCGGAATAGTCCAATTCACATAAATACCCAAGAAAAATTAACCGATTGGAACATTTTGAATCCGTCTGTGTTACTCCTAAATCCAATTTCTTCAAAGGCGATTTAGCACAGCCATCTGTTGGGTGTAAAACTGCTATATCGGAAAATCAGTTTCCCAAGAGGTCATAAATGTGAAAGCATGAAAGTGATAAATCGGAATAATCCGATTTACATAAATACCCAGTAACAAATAACCGATCCGAAAATATTGAATCAGTTTCATGTCTACGTGAATCCGCTTTCCTAAAGGGGGATTGCGGAAGGCCACCGATTGGACGTAAAATTTGTGAATCGGAAAAGCAGTTTTCCGCATTTGATCCCCATGCAGCGGAGTGTGAATCGGAATAGTCCAACTCACATAAATACCCCAAAAAAAATAACCGATTGGAAAATATTGAATCCGTCTGTGGTACTCCTAAATCCGCTTTCCTAAAATGGGATGTCGGAAGGCCACCGATTGGACGTAAAATTTGTGAATCGGAAAAGCAGTTTCCCGCATAGGTCCCCATACAGCGGAGTGTGAATCGGAATAGTCGAATTCACATAAATACCCAAGAAAAAATAACCGATTAGAAAATATTACAACCGTCTGTGGTGCTCCTAAATCCAATTTCTTCAAAGGCGATTTAGCATTGCCACCTGTTGAAATAATAAATAAATAAATATGCTAAATCGAAAAAGTAGTTTTCCAATCGGTCATAATGCATCGGATTGGTAAATGGGAATAATCCGATTCACAAAAATACCCAGTAACAAATAACCGATCCGAAAATATTGAATCAGTTTCAGGTTTCAGTCAGAAGACCACCGATTGGACGTAAAAGTTGTGAATTGGAAAAACAGTTTTCCGCATTTGGTCTTCATGCAGCAAAGTGTGAATCGGAATAGTCCAATTCACTCACGTAGAAAAAATGGATGTGCCCTTATTCGATCCGGCAGTTCAATTCATGATTTAGGGTTGAAAATGAAACTACTTTGTACAAAAATTCGTTTTTTAAGTTTCCAACCAAAAAAGATGAATTTTTAACTAACCAAACATGGAATATTTCAATATTTGATGTAAAAATCAATTTATAATTCCAAAAAAATAATTTTAAACAAATAAGTGAAATTTTCAACAAAAAAATGTATATTCTCAACGAAAAATGTAGTAGTTAATATTTCAACCCAAACAATGAATTTAATACGAAAAATAACAATTTTCAACACAAAACGAATATTCAACCAAAATAGTTTTTTAACAGAACAGTTTAATTATCAGTTACAAAAGGAATTTTAAATCAATTGAAATACATTTTTTAAGAAGTAGTTCAATTTTCAACCAAACAAATGAATTTTCAACCAAGTAGATTACATTTCTATAAAGAAAGATAAATTTATCACAAACAACGGAATACTTTATTCTTTACTTAAATTAATTAATTTTTAATCAAAAGGATGAAACTTCAACCAAAACCATGAATTTTTAACTGAATGCTTTGGTAGAATTTCCAAACCCAAATATTAATTTTTTTCTACAAAAAAGATAAAATTTCAACAAAAGATATCCAAAGAAAACCAAAGAAATACATTTTTAACCAAAAAGCTGATGTTTCAATTAACGAGAATACTTTTCTACCATAAAAGAGAAATTTTCAAGAAAATATTTAAATCTTTTCCTAAAATACACAAATTAAAATAGAATGAATTTTCAGTCAAAAAATTAGTAAGTAATAATAATTATATAAATTTTCAACAAAATATTTCAATTTTCAACCAAATTTTCAACAAGAAAAGATGAATTCTCAACTAAAGATGAATTTTCAAACAAGAAAATTGATTTTGTAGAAAAAAAAAATTTTCAACAAAATAAATGTATTTTTAAAGGGATAGTTAGATTTTCAACTAAAAAGACAAATTTTCAATGAAGCAATTGAATTTTGAACTAAAAAGGTCTTTTCCCCTAAAATAGAAGTTAAATTTACAGTTAAAAAATATAATTTTCAATCAAAAATATGAATTTTGAATCATTAAGATATTAATTTAATAATTTACTATAAAAAATACCAATTTTTAACTAGATAGAAGAATTTTTGACTAAAAATATAAATTTTCAACAAAAAATTAAAAAGCTAAATTTTTTAATTGAAGAAATTAATTTCGAACAAAGAAGAAACGAATTTTTTAAAAAATAGTTCCATTTTCGGTTAAAAAAATTAATTTAAAAAAAAATTTTTTTTCCTATAATAGTTAAATTTTTAACCACTTAGTTGAATTTTGACCTAAAAAGGTGAATTTTCAACAAAAAACGGAGTATTAAAACTTTTAGTAAAAAACGATCATTTTTAAACAATTTTAAACAACTATAAATTTTTTAATTTTTTTTAAATCAATGTTCAAACGGTAACAGTTATATTTTAAACTGGATACGAATTTAACTGAATAAGAATTTTCACAAAATCGTTAAATTTTCAGTTAAGAAATTATTTTCAGCAAAAAAAAATATATTTACTATAAGAGTTGAATTTTCAAAGACAAAAATAATTTTTTAAGAACAGAGGTTAATTTTTAACGAAGTAGTTGAATTTTAAACAAGAAGAGATGAATTCTTAACAAAAAAAGGAAGAGTTAAATTTTTAACAAAATATTTAAATTTTCAGTTAAAAAATATAATTTTCAAACAAATTAATAAATTTTCAACCATTAGGATTAATTTAATGAATTACTACCAAACAAAAGAATAACTTTTGACTAAAAAGATAAATTTTCAACATAAAATAGATAGTTAAATGTATACTGGAATACTCGAGTTTTCAACTCAGAGGATGAATTTTCAAACAAGAAAATTAATTTCCTACAAACAAGATGATTTTTTAAACAAACAAATGAATTTTTAACGCAATAGTTACATTTTCAACTAATATGACGAATTTGCACTGAAGCAGTTAAACTTTGATATAAAAAGCTCTTTTCAGATAGAAAAAGATAATTTTTAAACAAAAAGATTCATTTTTAACTGAAAAGATAAATTTAAAAAAAACGTAGGTAGTCGAATTTTTTAAGTAAAGAAATTAATTTCTAACAAAAAGGAAACTAATGTTCAACAAAATAGTTAGATTTTTAGTTAAAAAATATAATTTTTAAACGTAATGATAAATTTTCGACCATTTAGATTAATTTAATAATTTTCTACAAGATAAATTTTTTACAAAAAATGGAATAGCTAAATTTTTTAATCAAAGAAATTAATTTTAAACAAAGAGAAAACTAATTTTTAACCACGCAGTTGTGCTTTGAAGAAAAAAAATAATATATTTTCTATTATTGTATAATCATCTCAAAACTTCCCAACGAATTTCAAATTCAAATAGTTCAATTTTTATTTCAAAAATTTCCATAAAAAACATACATTCAACAAAACAGTTAAATCTAGTAATGTGAAGTTACTTTTACAAATGCCAAAAAATTGTTACTGACTTTCATATTAGAATTTTTTTTAATAATTAAAGGACGCTTTCGAAAAAATTTCCTGACTTTAAAAGAAGTCCCTGAAATTCTCATATATAAAAATATAAAATATAAAAATCAGTAATTTTAATAATCTATTTCATATATAAAATACCCTGTGATTTCTAGATATTTATAATTCGGATTTAGTAAAAGTAATAATAAAAAAAAATAAATTTTCCACCAATTATTTCAATTTTCAACCTAATAGATGAATTTTTAACCAAAAATAATCAATGTTTAAACTGCAACAGTGAGATGTAAAACTGGACACGAATTTAAGTAAATAAGAATTTTCATAAAATAGTTAAATTTTCAGTTAAGAAATTAATTTTCAAGACATAGAAATATATTTCCTATAAGAGATAAATTTTCAACCTAAAAAAAATTTTGTTAGCAAAAGAGGTTAAATTTTAACCAAGTAGTTGAATTTAAAAAAAAAAATAATTCCTAATAAAAAAAGGAAGAGTTAAATTTTTTCATTAAAGAAATTAATTTTAGACAAAAAGAAAACGAATTTTCAACAGAATATTTAAATTTTCAATTAAAAAATATAATTTTCAAACAAAGTAAGAAATTTTCGACCATCAAGATTAATTAAATAAATTACTACCGAACAAAAGAATAACTTTTGACTAAAAAGATAAATTTTCAACATAAAACAGATAGCTAAATATATACTGGAATACTCGAGTTTTCAACTGATGAATTTTCAAACAAGAAAATTAATTTCCTACAAACAAGACGATTTTTTAAACAAATAAATGAATTGTTAATGCAATAGTTACATTTTCAACTAATAAGACGAATTTGCAATCAAGCAGTTAAACTTTGATCTAAAAAGGCCAATTTTCCGCAAAAATGGAATAGTTAAATTTTCAGTTGAAAAAAGATAATTTTCACCCAAAAAGATGATGGACGAATTTTTTAATTAAAGAAATTAATTTTGCACAAAAAGGAACTATATGTTCAACAAACTGGTTAGATTTTTAGTTAAAAATTTAATTTTCAGGCGAAATTATGATTTTTCGACAATTAAGATTAATTTAATAATTTTCTACAAGATATACATTTTACAAAAAATGGAATAGCTAAATTTTTTAATTGAAGAAATTAATTTTAAACAAAGTTCCATTTTCAGTTGAAAAAAAAAGAATTTAAAAAAAATTATATGTACATTTCCTAAAATAGTTAAATTTTTAACCACGTAGTTGAATTTTAAAGAAAAAAAATATATTTTTTTTCTATTGTTCAGTAATCATCACAAAATCACAAAAAATTTCAACTTAAAATAGTTCAATTTTTATTTTAAAAATTTCCACAAAAAAACATATTTTCAACAAAACAGTTAATTCTAGTAATATAAAGTTACTTTTACAAATGACTAAAAATTGTTATTTAATTTCATATTATATATTTAAAAAAATAACTAAATTACACTTTCGAAAAAATTCTCTAAATTTAAAAAAGTCCCTAAAATTTTCATATATAAAAATATGAAATATAAAGCTCAGTATTTTATACAATCTAATTAAAACATCAAATATCTAGATATATAAGAAATTAATTTTCAAGTCAAAAAAATATATTTCCTATCAGAGTCGAATTTTCAAACAAAAAAATAGTTTTTTTACAAAAAAAAGGTTAACTTTAAACCAAGTAGTTGAATTTTAAATCAGAAAATATAATTTCTTAACAAAAAAAGGAAGCGTTAAATTTGTACACAAAATAGTTAAACTGTCAGTTAAAAAATATAATTTTATATTATTAGTACCGAACAAAAGAATAACTTTTGACTAAAAAGATAAATTTTCAACATAAAATAGATAGTTAAATGTATACTAGAATACTCGAGTTTTAAACTCAGAAGATGAATTTTTAAACAAGAAACCTAATTTTCTACAAATAAGACCATTTTTTAAACAAATAAATGAATATTTAACGCAATAGTTACATTTTTAACTGATAAGACGAATTTGCAACCAAACAGTTAAACTCTGATATAAAAAAGTCTTTTTTCAGTTAAAAAAAATTATTTTCAACCAAAAAGATGAATTAATATTAATGAATAAGATGAATTAGATGAATTAATTTTATTGAAAGATATTAAATGAATAACTTTTTACCAAAAAAGATGAATTTTTAACTGAAAAGATACATTTTCAAAAAAACGCAGATAGTCGAATTTTTTAATTCCAGAAGTTAATTTTGAACAAAAAGGAAACGAATGTTCAACAAAATAGTTAGATTTTCAGTTAAAAAATATAATTTTTAAACGAAATGATGAATTTTCGACCATTAAGATTAATTTAATAATTTTCTACAAGATAAATTTTTTACAAAAAATGGAATAGCTACATTTTTTAATTAAAGAAATTAATTTTAAACAAAAAGAAAACTAATTTTCAACAAAATAGTTCCATTTTGTTTAAAAAAAAGAATTAAAAAAAATATATATATTTCCTAAAATAGTAAAATTTTTAACCACGTAGTTGAATTTTGAAGAAAAAAATAATATCATATTTTCTATTATTTTGTAATCTTCTTAAAACTTTACAACAAATGTCAACTTAAAATAGTTCAATTTTTATTTAAAAATGTTTCCATAAAAAAAACATACATTTAACAAAACAGTTAAATCTAATAATATGAAGCTGCTTTTACAAATGCAAAAAATGGTTATTAACTTTTATATTACAATTTTTGAAAATAATTAAAGGACGTTTTCGAAAAAATTCCTTGACTTTAAAAAAAGTCCCTGAAATTCTCATCTATAAAAATATAAAATGCAAAAATCAGTAATTTTAATAATCTATTTCACATATGCAATACCTAGATATTAATATTTTGAAGAAAGGATAGAAAGGATCAAATACCCTCTGATTTCCAGATATTCATAGGTCGGATTTCGTCAAAAAAAACAAACACTTTTTTTTGTCATGATTTGTACATATATATTTTTCGGCAGCATTATATTTACAAAAATGTTCCGCCTCTACAAGTCTTCAATAGCTCAGTCTTGACACAATAAACTAACGCATACAGGTCAACGACCTCCAAATTATTCCATTAAGATTATTGATGAATTTTTAAAAAATTATCATTGTAAATACAGTTACACTATTCCTTGAAGTTCTGTTAAAAGATTAAAAAAGAACTATTAATGGAGTTTTTTTTCACTTTTGCGAGTCAGCGTAGTCGCGAGGGCGTGCTGTGAAATATCGCTTTTCTTTTTTCCTCCAAATTTTTTTTTCTTTTTTTTTTTGAGATTTGTAGACGTAATTATTAAAGAAAAAGCAAAGACGATGCCAAAATCAGGACTAAGTCATCAACGCTATTGCACGAGTTTTACAGTTTTCCTTGTCGCATATTATTGATCGCTTTTCTTTTTCAAACCCTGAACATCTCCCTTAATTTTGAGTTACAAGTCTTACAACAATCTTAATTTTATTATCTCGAGTAACGGACACGTTTTTGCATTCTGAATAAGACTCTCGAGAGTACTCGCTAGTGTTAAAAGCTGTAGTATAACATTTTTCTCTACTTTCACAATTAATAAAAAAAAAAACAAGCCGATAACTTATTGTATTTCGCTTAGGGAACGCCCATTAATTACGTAATTTTTTTACTCAATAAATCAATTACTTTCACTGTAAATGCGAGTTTAAAAAATTTGGAAGATATTCGGTGATTTAAAATAATTTCAATAGACTACAAAGTATTTCAAAGGACCATTTCCAATTGGGGTATTTAAAACTATTTCAAAAAATCACAAGAGTTTTCAAATTTCAAATTATTTAAAGAGATTTTACAAGATTTTAAGATATATCGAAGGATTTAGACGCATTTTAAAAGATTTCCAAGGATTTTAAGAAAATTAAAGGAATTTTAAGACATTTGGAAATATTCAAAAATATTTCACGGGATTTCAAAGGAGTTTAAAGAATTTTAAATTGAATTTTTAATCAAAGGAGTGAATTTTCAATGAATAGTAAAATGATTAATATTCAAACTGCAAAAGTTGGATTTTAAACTAAAAAGATGAATTTTGAACAATTAAGATTAATTTACTACCAAAATAGACGATTTTTTCAAATAACAATATAAATTTTCAGCAAAACAATAACTTTTCAATTTAATTAATTAAAGCTAAACAAAAAGAATAAAAAAAATTCAACAAGTGAGTTAAATTTTCAGTTAAACAATTATTTTTTAACCAAAAAAATTAATCTTTAACAAAAGAGTTGAACTTTTAACCAAGTAGTTGAATTATTAACCAGAAAAGATGAATTGTTAACAAAAAATTGAATATTTCAATTTTTTAATTATAGAAAACAAAATTTCAATAAAATAGATAAATTTTCAAGTAAAAAATTTAATTTTTTACAAAAGATTTTAAAAGATTTTAAAGAAAAATCTTTTACAAAAGATTTATCCAAGTAATTTAATTTTCAAACAGAACAGATAAATTCTAAACAAATAATGGAAGAGTTATATTTTTTAATTTAAGAAATTAATTTTAAACAAAAATAAAACGAATTTTCAACCAAATTGTTAAATTTTCAGTTAAAAAATTAAGTTTCAACACAGAGTTTTCACAGATTTCAAATTATTTAAGGAGATTTTACAAAACTTTAAGATATATTGAAGGATTTAGTGGGATTTTAAAAGATTTTACGGGATTTTAGGAAAATTTAAGGATTTTTAAGGGAATATCATTGGAATGAAAAATATTTAAAGGTATTTTCTAAGATTTCAAAAGGATTTTTTAAAATTTCAAAAGAGTTTACGGGATTCCGAGGATTTTTTATAGCTTTAAATTATTTTAAAGAGTTTCTAGAGATTATAAAGATTTTGAAAAAAAATAAATTAAAAGATATTTCCAAGTATTTAAAAGTAGGTATTTTACAGATTCCCCACGGGATTTCAAAGAATTTTAAAGAATTTCAAAAAATGCATAATTATTTTTTACGAATTTAAGAGTATTTATTAATATTTCAAAATTTTTAACATAATTTCAAATGATTTCTAAATATTATAAATAATTTTAAGGGATTTTTATTTTCTAAATATTGTAAGAAATTTCAAAATTCTTAAAAATATTCATACGGCTTATGAAGCTTTCCAGAGATTTCAAGTCATTTTAAGAATTTTATAATATTTCACGGAATTACAAAGAATTTTTGAAAATTTTAACAGTTTAAAAAAAATTTCGGACTTTTTCGAAACCAGGAATGATTCCCGCGAATTACAAAAGATTGTAAGAGATTACAAGGTTTTTAGAGAGATTATGAAATATTTACAAATATAGTATTTTAAAGGATTTTAAAGGATTTCCGAAAATCCCTAATTATTTTCACGAATTTTAAAGGATTTCGCAAGATTTCAAAAGATTTAACGGAATTTCAAAGGATTTATGAATATTAAAAAGGATTTTTAGGGTTTTTAAGAATTCTTATAGCTTCGAAAAAGATCATAATGGATACAAAAATATTTTAAGGGAGTTAAAGAATCGCCACGGAGCTCAAGGAGTTAACATAAGGTAGAATTTTTTCGTGGCTGCAGTAGGATTTAAAAATTGTTCAAAAGAATTCACTAAGTTTAAAATAATTTCCAAATAAACTGCAGGATTTCAAGGGATTTCAAGGGATTTTAAGAGAATTGAAGAGATTTCGAAACATTTTAAAATACCATATTTCACGGAAACGTATTTTAAGGGAATTCCATGGGTTTTAACGGATTCTAAGGGTTTCTTAAAATTAGATTTTGAAGTTTTTAAGCGGATGATCTATATTTCAAGATTTCATTTTTACAAATGATTTTAAGGAATTCCCACAGATTTAAAAGGTTTCCAAAAGATTATGTACGATATCAATGGATTTCAAGGAAATTTTTACACGACTTAACAAATTTTAAGAACTTTACCAAATTACAAATCCTTCCAAAAAACTTGTCTATTTTTAAATTAATGGACGATCCCTCAGTAGCTCGAGGAAATTTAGAGATTACAAAAAGGCCTCCTTCAGAATATAATCGTGTCAAGCCTTGCGAATATTTGCAACTAGTAAGTTATGAGAAAGTTGGCTGATAAACTTTTCGATTATGTTTAGAAATAAAATTTTGTAATACTGATATCGTCAATTTGCATTATCCAAATAAAAAATCATTATTATGAGAATAAGGTAAGAAATATGTTTGAAAACTTTCTGAAAATTTGCAAGAATATTCGCAAACGCAGTTCTAGAAATTCTAAACGATTATTGATTATCCTCAGAGAATATCCATTCAATAATATGTACAAGTCGCTTTTCGCAAGTATTTCCAAGGAGGCAGAAAGCGACAATCGGTGGGAAGATAGTGGGTTCGCAATCTGCGAATTTTACAAATAATCTTGCACAGGAAATTTCACAATTAATTTTAAATTGCGATACATTTAGCAAGCCACGCGCCCTAAAGAAGCCGCCGACAGGAAAGGCTCCTCGTTTCGAATTTTCGTTGATAAAAAATAACAATAAGTCAACTTTCATTAAATAGACTTGCGAAGGTGTCGAGTACTTTCCAATTAAGGTCTTTCTCGTGTCAATCAAAATACAATAATTCTCGTTGTTATCTCACGCTCGCTTTCTGTTATCATGTGTAAACATTTTTATAAATTTCTGCTAGTTCAATTATATCACAATTATTCCAGAAACATTGGGATACGATTTTTCCTTAACGCTCCATCAGGGAACGTCCATGAATTAAGTAAAGATGATTTTTTCTTATTTTAGACGCTGCTTCTCCCTGTTAAAAAAAACAGTAAACAATATTCTATGATTTTCACCAAAAACGATTTTTCAAGGGATATAAAAAGATTTAAAAAATTGCCAGTGCTTTGAAACTATTTCAACATTTTTAAAGGGATTTTTAGGTATTTCAAAGGACTATAAAGTATTTCTAATATTTATACAAATTTTACGGAATTTAAAAGGATTTCTAAAGCTTTTTTAAGATTTCATTTGATAAGGAGGATTTCAAATTATTTTGAAGGATTTCAAAAATTTGTTGATATTACCTAGTAAAATTTACTAGGTTACTACGAGTTTATTAAAAGTTGTAGACATTTTTCTGGTTTTCAAGAGATACCAAAGGATTTTTAAGAATTTTAAAGAATTAAAAACAACTTCCATGGATTTCACGGGAATTCAGGAGCTTTAAAAGATTCCAAAATATATCCACGTACTTTAGAGGATTTCCTAAAAATTTCAAAGGAATATGGAATGACTTCAAGACCTTTGATAAGATTT
>JAAAKG020180605.1:0-26026 GCA_010014905.2 Druon quercuslanigerum
CATTTAACACATTTAATACTGTGGTACAAATAATATTAAATATAATAATAAACACATGTTTACATAATTCCGATTGACTTTTTCTTTATCGCATATAAATTACAATTTAATATAAAATATTTTTTAGTGATTAAACAATCCATAAATTTCAGTTCAATCTAGCGTTTTGAAAAAGCAATTATTTTCACCTTTTCTATTCCTTGTTTTAAATTGTTCTACTTTTTATTTTTTTTTAATACGCTTTCGTTAAATTTTGCCAAGTCGATTGAGGGGAATAGGATTTGAACTTTTTCTTTTTCCGTTGGGGGATTTTTAGACGGAGGAAAAATCGCGTATTTATAGGAATACAAATTCTTAATTATTCTGAATGCTACGCTTGTTACCCGGAAGGTTGTTCCAGCTTTAAATTCCTGTCATTTTGAGATTGTAAACTTCCACGTTCTGTTTCTCAAAAATGGATATATTTTTTATTCATACAGTTTTGGTCTTAAAACTTCGGCTCGACAGTAAAGTTTTGTTTTATCTTTAAATGACGATTTCGGTTTTACAGAATATTATTTCGCTCTCCTGAAAAGTTCCGATTTTGTTGGGAGTTCTGTACCCGGTAAGAAGAGAAGAATTCAGAAAAATTCAGAATCTGAATTTCCATTAATACGTGAATTTTCCTCCGTCGAAATTTCCACCGAAGAGTAGACAAAAGAAGCAAAATCTATTCTTTTTAATCTACATAGAACATTTTAATGGAAGCGTATTGAGAGGAACTAAAAAATGAAGAAATGCAACAGAAAGAATAGAAAGAAAGAGAATAATGTCACTTTGAAGACGCAACACCAAGCCTTTCTAATCAATCAGTTATACATATAAAATAATTATGTTAATAGAAATAATTTGTAGTATTAGCAAAGAACATTTTTATAATTTTGTTTAAAGATAAATAAATTTTGTTTACCTTACACTACATTATTAAATGAATTTATTATTATTTATTATATTATTAAATCAATAATTTGCTTAAACAATATAAAATATAATTAAAATTACTCCACAGTTATGGCAGATAAAAAATTGAAATTTCCAAACTTATATTCCACAAAAACGAATAGAAACTATGCATGTGCAAATATTTTGTGGACAGATTCAAAGGAATTAAAATAATCTAAAATAAAGCATGTAAGTATCGAATTAAAAATAACCATGCTAAATAATTAAAGTTTCCAAACTTATGTTGCACACGGATGAATAGAAACTATGTAAATGCAGATATTTTGTGAAACAATTTGAAGGTATTAAATTCATAGAAAATACAGCATGTAAGTATGGAATTAAAAGTAACCATGAGAGTTGTGTCTACTAATCGGATTAGAAAGGATTAAAAAAGTGGAAAATATGTTCGTCTACATGGAATACAACACAAATGTCAATCATTAAGGAAATAGAAAAGAATTGGTTTCTAAGATAAACTTATTCTTTCGTTTGACTTTTCTCCCGATGGAAAATTAGCACATTCAAAAAAATGAAATAATGCTCACTCTTTCGATTAAATCTGAAAATATTAATTTTTCTCTATTCTTCTCTTCTTACCGGGTGGCGGCTAAAAATCTGCTTTTAAATTTTAAAAATAATAAAAAGCTACTATTAGCTATTTATAATTAAATAATAACAACTTTAAGAAATATCTTTACAAATACTTTTGATGATGGAAAAAGTGGCAAATAGTTTTATTTAACAGCTTTATTGTATAACAGTTTTATTATTTTATTGTATTAAAAAACTTGTAGGAAGAGAAATATAGACAGAAAAAGGTATAAAAAAAGACAAGAGGTTAGAAAATTTAAAAGAAAGAAGATGAGAGACATTGCGAAAAAATACTTGTAACAAAATATTTATTAGATTTTTTAAGAATTTTTTATGCAAAAAGCCCATTTTCGGAAAATGTTGGTCATTTAGTTATGTACTGCAATTCGTCAAATGTCCTTGCAATGTTTTTTTTCTATACGAATAATTTTCTACATTACCTAAGATAATATACAGTTATGGAGGATTACTCCGACTACCCGAGTAAAGATTCTTCGACTTGGTTTGGATTTGAACTGCCTCCAATCAAGGCATGCTAAAGTCGAAAAGATCAACTTCAGCATGTTCCAATTTTTTTGGCGGAGTCAGACTTCAATTTATGCCTTGAAGACAAGTTTCTATATCTTGAGATTTTGTTGAAGAAAATTTTTAAAGGTTATACTCGTTGAGATCCGCAGAATATGAATTTTTAATTTAAAAATAACTAATTTCATAATTCCAAATTTTTCATTTATCAATTTTAATCTCAATTATGAGTCGAAAAAGTTTCGACCATCTCAGCCAAGACAAGGCCCATCTTGAGACAAGTAGCCGTCGTCTTAGCCGAGACTAAGACTCGACTTGAGACAAGTAAACACTGTCTTACGTCCCGCGACCATAACAGTAAGACGAATGCTTATTTCTCGACTCAGTTTTGAGACGCAGCCAGACATCGATGTCTTGGAGACTCAAGACATCATCAAGTCGAACTCAAGTCAAAGCATTTTTACTCAGGTAAGTATAGACACACAAGTGTAATAATTCCTTTGTATTACCTAGGAGTACAAGTGGATTACATTTAATTACAATTCAATCACCTAGGGTCGCAAGTAGATTACTGAGAACTACAGATGGAATCATCAAGGAATACAAGTGAATCGCCTAAGATTACAAGCGAATTACACTGCATTTTTTGTATTACTCAAACTTACAAATGGATTACTTATGATTCCGATTGGATTACAAACTGAATTTTCTATTATAACTAGTGGATTATCCTTGATAAAAAGTGGATTACAACCTAATTACAGTTGATTACTCAGAGGACAAATATATTACCTTGGATTACAATTAGATCGCCCAAGATTACCTACGTTTGCCTCAACTTACGGTGGAATGCGCCACTTAAACCAGACTCACATTTATGTTCATTCTTCTGGATATCTAGGATTACAAGTGGATTCCCTGCATCAAAAGTGGATTCCCTGTAAATAAAAGTGGATTACCGCCGATTCTAGGTCAAACATTCATGATTATTAGTGCATGACCTAGAATTTAAAGTGGATTAAATAAGGTTACAAGTGCATTACCTAAGAGTACAATGTATTACAAGTACATTAGTCCATATTGCAATGAAATTACATAAAATTACAAGGAGATTATCTAAGATTACATGTGATTTGCCTAGGATTACGCTGAATTATTTTTATTACACCCGAATACAATTGGATTACCGAGGATTAAAAGAAAATTTCTTAGGTTTATAAGTGGATTACCAAAAATTAAAAGTGGACTACCATGTTTTGCATACAGATTACTCCAGATGACAAGTAGATTACATAGACTTACAATTGTATTATAAACTGGATTAAGTATGATTGTTAGTGGATTATCCCAGATTGCAAGTGGTATTACTCTACATCGTCCAGATTACAAATCGATTGCTGCGTATTACAAGTTAATTACATATGATTACAAGGCGATCGAATTACAATGCCTGGTTTTAAACCAAATAGTAGAATTTTATATCCAAAAAGATGAATGCTTAGCAAAACAGCTGAATTTTCACACAAAAAGACAACCTTTCCAACAAAATAGTACAATTTTCAACAAAATAATTAAATCTTAAGAAAATAGTTGAATTTTGATTCAAATACTTCAATGTTCTACCTATAAAGATGGATATTCAAAGAAATACCCGATTTTTCATACAAAAAAGGCTAAACTTGAACTAAAAAAAGTTACAATTTTTACCCAAAAATGTGACTTTTTAAGAAAATAGTTCAAATGAAGTGTTTCTGAATTGGGACCAAAATAAATTAATTAAAAATTATACATTATTATTAATTAAATTATTAAGAATCATTATTATTAATTTAATTAAATTAGGACCAAATTAAATATGATTACAAGTGGATCACCTAGGATCACAAGTGGATTACCCAAAATTACAAGTAGACAATGTATCACAAGTGAATTACGTCGGATTGCAAGTGAATAAACCCTGCTTGTAAGAGGATTACATGCGATAACAAGATGATCACAAGTGGATTATAATACATTTTAGTTGAACATGATTCGGTGACTCGATTTGCTAAGGATTTTAATGATTTTAAGGGATTGGAACAATTCTACATTAGGGTTTAAAAATTTTTTTAGAATTTGAGAAGATATGGATTTACTTTATAGTACATATTTTTAGGATATTTTTAAAAATTCCGAGGGATTTCATAAGATTTCTGAGAATTTAAGTGATATTAAGGGATTACTAAAGGATTTCCGGAAATATCATTAGATTTGATATAATTTCACGGAATTTCATAATATTTTAATGGATTTCAAAGAATTTATTCACGAGAATTGAGGGATTTCGTAGGACTTCATTGATTTTCAAACGTTTTTAGCAAATTTGCCAAAGATTTTTGAGAATTAAAAAAAATTAATCCAGTGAAATTTTAGGATATTTTCCAAAATTCCAAGGAATTTCCAATAGCTTTAAAAAGTTTCAAGTGATTTGAAATGTTTTCAAATAATTAAAAATATCACATGGTTTTTTAAATAGATTTCAATAATGTGAACTGATTCCAAAGGATTTTTAACGATTTTAGGGTATTTTTAAAAATCCCAAGGAATTTTTAAGAACTTTAAAAAGTTTCAAGGAAACTTTAAAAACAATCCAAAGAGTTTAAATGGATTTCAGATGATATTAAGGGTTTTGAACAATTTTCAGGAATTTTAAAAGACCCCAAGTCATTTTCAAGAGACTGAGAAATTTCAAGGTATTTCTAAGTATTTTAATGATTTTAAGGAATTTAAAAAAATTTGTGTGCGATTGCAAAGAATTTCCTAGCATTTTGGAAGATATAGAATGATTTTACAAAACCTATATAATAGGGTTCAAAATATTTAAAAAGATTTTAAGGGAATATATAAGATTTCTGTGGATTTCAATGATTATAAGAGATTTTAAATATCTAAACGTATTTTCATTATTTTGTCAAGGACTTCAGGAAATATTATAATATTTTAGTAAATTTCAATAAATATATTCACTAGAAATGAAGAATTTTATTTGTTTTAAAGAATTTAAAAGAGATTTAAAAATATTTTTTGCACTTTATTTGAACTGATTTGGAATTCACCCTTTTTTATTATACCATTAAGTAGTTTCCCTTTCGGTGTAGGCGTGACTCACTCGGTGAGAAGAGGATTAATGTGAGCAAGCAGGCATAGGTTTTTAGAGTGAGCTAATTCTAATTAACTTACCCTGAATTCTTAATTGTATTTAATTCAATAAGTTTAATTTGATCAGATTTTTAAAACCCCTTTTAAATGCACTTGATTCTATTTAATTCACCTTGCATTTTTATGAATTTAATTGTAGTCTTTTCAAATTTCCCCTAAATTCCTCTAATTTACCTTCAATTCAATTGAAATTAATGCAATTTTTTGGATTTGAAAATTGCGTTTAAATTTTGCGTTCACCCTGACTAACCGTAATGGGTTTTATTACATTTGTTCTTTAATTGTAACGTGTAAAATAAAATTTAATGCATTAGACACTTTAATTTATTGGACTATGAAAAGATGCGATAAAAATGCATAGGGTTTAGGATTCATTTCAATTCTAAAGTTTTGTCATTTATTGTACCATTAGGTCATTACTAACCTTTCGGGATAGGCGTGAATCACTCTTTGAGGAAGCGAGTAGTGCAGGGAAAGAGTTGTAGGTTTTTACATTGATATACAATTCCCGTGTTATTCATTTAAATAACACGTTCGTTCAGCATTCACTCTACTAACACTATTTTTATAATCTATTTGTCGCCACACTTTTCTGTCCTGTTGTACCTCTCTAGCTTCTTTCACGTCCATGCATTTTCTTCTGCAAGCTCTTGTGTTTTTATGGCATATCTATCTTCGAAATGGGGTCTCATTTATACATTCTAACCATTTTTTTGACGGTCTGTCTCTGGGCACAGAGCCATTTACTTTACCTTGATAGACTTGTTTCGTTATTCGTTAATTTTTCATTCTCTCAACATGCCCAAACCATTTTAGCAAATTTCTTTCACATGCCAACTAGTGTCTACTGCAGACAACATTCTTTGAGGATGATCTCATTACTCACTTTGTCCATCAGTATTTTACCACATATCATGCCCAGGAATTTCAGGTTATTCATTTTAATTTCCCTCTTATCCTTTTCTTGATAGGTCCACGTCTCGCTACCGTATAGTATAGTCGGTATAAATTAGTATACTGTATCAAATGCGATACTCACTATACTTTTTGTCCTAACCTTCTTGAAAACAAACGTGTGAAGTGGATAAAGAAATGTAAATGTGTTCTTGAAAATTTGAAATTATAAGTGAAAGTAAGAAATAACGTACTTAGCAGAAGGGAGACTGTGAGTTCCAGCGATGCAATTTTTAAAAAAATTAATGTAATTTTCTCCATATTCTCACTTGCGTGGTAAAGTATATGCGTATCGGGCGTTAAGTATTATGCATCGGGCGTAAAGTTTCATATAGCCGACGTAAAGTTTCATGTCGACCCAGCGGCGGACTGCGCATTTCTGAAGGTCGTTGGGATTCCAGCGACCATATTATGCCTGCTTCATGTGCACGCGTTTTTAACGGGGCGGACAAAAAAACTTTTTTTTCAAAATTTAATTACCTAGTAGAAAGTGGATCTACTTTGTTAAAAATTCATTTTTGCCCGACCCCCCTTGAAAACGCGCCATTGCATGCACGCGAAATGTGACCGCTTCTAGCCCATGCGACGTTCGCACATGCCCTCTCTGCCGCCGAGCCGACATGAAACTTTACGCCCGCTGCCTGAAACTTTACGCCCGATACATACAACTTTACCTCCGCTATAGGAAACTTTTCGTTAGATAGAGACAATTATATTTATCTTTAAAAAAATACATCGCTTGTTTTCAAGGAGTTAGGACAAAAAGTATAGTGTGTATCAAGGACGTACGGCTATTTTTACGAGTGTGAATTTGCCACGCGAGCGAAGTGAGGGTGGCAAATTCACACTTGTCAAAATAAACGCCTTTACGCCCTCAATACACAATCTACTATTTTTTGATTGATGATTCGTCATTTTATTTGTAAAATATTTTTCATTTGTTCAAACTTTTAATATTTTTATGCAATATTATGTTTGGTTAAACATCAATATTCTTCATTTGAAAATTCAAATATTTGTCGCCTGTATTTTATTGAAACTTTGTATTTTGTTGTAAAATACTTTTTATTATTCTCGGTGACTAATTTACCTTTTTGGTTGATAACTCAACGATTCGGTAAAACGTTCCATTAAGAATTAAAATGTTTGATTTAGGAAATCATGTATTATTCATGAATTATTTTGCTTTAATACAATTTTTTTTACCTAAAATTTAACTAAACTTTTCGTTCAAAGAGTTTTGTTGAAAATTTGTCTTTTTGTTAACATAAAATTAACCTTTTTGGTTAAAAATTTCATTAAATTGAAAATACTTGGTTGAAAATTCATTTAATTTTTTTTAAATTATTCTTTTTGGGTGGATAACTACTCCTTTTCCTGAAATTTTATTTCTTTGTTTGAAATATTTTTTTAGTGAAAATGATTATTTTTTAAAGTAAATATTTGACTTTACTTATACTTTATATAAAATTAACCTGTTCGGTTAAAAATTCCATTAAATTTAAAATACTTGGTTGAAAATTCAATTTCTTTTATTAAAAATTATTTTTTTAGACTCAGAGATTACTCTTTTGGCTGAAATTTCATTTCTTTGGTTGATTTTTTTTTATCGGAAATTACTTGTGTTTAACTAAAAATTTAACTATTACATTTTTTGTTGAAATTTTATTATTTTATAAATAACCTTTTTCATTGAGGATTCATCTGCTCGGGTAAAAATTAGCCTTTTTTCGTCGAAAATTCATCTTCTGGTTTGAAAATTTATCTATTGGGTTAAGAATTTACTATTTTAGTTAAAAATGTATTTCTTCGGTTAAAAGTCTAACAACTTTTGTTGAAAATTCGTTTTTTTGCTAAAAATGGACCTATTTTAAGAGAAAATAAATTTTTTTGTTGAGAATTTATTTGTTTATCACAGATTCATCAGTTGGATTAAAAATTAATGTATTTATTTGAAAATTCCCTTTTTTCCTGGTTGAAAATTATTTAATTGAATTTAAAATGTAATAATAAAATTTCAAAATAATAAATCTTAAATTGTTGTCAGTTCCATTGTGCACACAAATGTGACATTCTTCGTCATATCCCTTGAAATGAAAATTGTCATGGCAAACCTTTTTTTTTAAAGAATATTATTATATAAATATATAGGAATAAATGAACATAACAATATTTGTATTCATTTATTTATTATTTACTCAAATGGAAGGCAATCGATAAATTTGCAACAAATAAAAATAAATAACACTCTCTCTAGCGGTAAATACTAGATTATTACAAGTACAAGTTAAATTCAATTATACATACTCAACAAAATCAACTATTCATCGTTGAAACATACTCATACAAAATATTTTTCTAATTTTACCTCTTTTTTTCTTCAATAATATTACGTAAATATTCACAAAGCGTTATATCGAAATGTTACGTTCGATTTTTCTTGACATGCACCACCGACGGCAGACTAACAGATTCGCACAGCCTAACAAAATAACTATTATGATTAACAATTCGTCGCAATTGAAATCCACCAATATACAGGCAGGCTCACCCACTCAAAACATTAAACAGTTTCACTGACAGGGATTTATTTGCCTTCAAAACAATGACTGCTTCTAGCAATCATTTCTAATAATCTTCAAGCACTTAATCCTAAAACTTTAACGCTAAAAACAAATTATTAGTGATGATAGGGCTAGCGCATCCTAATACAATTTTTCACTTAATATACCTATAAATATTACTGTGTAATATGTATGCTTACATATAATATATATATTTATATATATATATATATATATATATATTTATTTATTTATATATTTTTTTATATTACAATTTTACAGAACAATAAAACCTTTATTGTCATGGCAACGGGTAATGATCTAAGGTGTGCATTGAAGCTACATGCGATGGCAAGCGACAAGACTTTTTACGTTTTACTAACACCTTTTTGATCATTCATTATAATTTAAATATTAAAACATAATGGATTTCCTTTGTGTGACTCTATATGCTTCATTCGACATTGACATATTGTGTTAAATGCACAACAAAA
The DNA here is from genome assembly GCA_010014905.2 of Druon quercuslanigerum. Classification (NCBI taxonomy): domain Eukaryota; kingdom Metazoa; phylum Arthropoda; class Insecta; order Hymenoptera; family Cynipidae; genus Druon; species Druon quercuslanigerum. The sequence goes on from JAAAKG020180605.1 coordinate 9,311, forward strand.
TTTACGAGTTCATGAAAATGAAACGGTATGTTCAAAACAGACCTGCAAATGATTTCAAAAATGACCAAAATACTGACTGGCACGGATGACCAGTACGGATTTAAGAGTGAAAATTGCCGGTTTTCTGCCAACATGAAACTTGTCATAAAGTGAAAACCAGTAAGCATAAATATTACTTTGAAGAAAACGTATTTTTGCATTATCACTTGCATTTCTTTATATTGATTATAATCAAGTCTTAAACGGACATTGCTTAATCTCGTTTTCTCTTGTTTATTTCAGTTCGAAAACATGGAATGTCGCAACTCAACAAGAAAATTAATGAGGGGAAACTGGCGAATAATCGCGCAATGCCGTGTTTGATGCACAGAATACCCATTCCAGATCTACGCTATTCATATACACTGTACAAATCGATAATGATTAAAGTGTACTTTCTAACATCACATGCTCTTATTGAGAATATACGCAATTGCACCCGAAAGTCTGATAAATATTTTATCATTCTCTGCAGGAAGGATAAAATTCAGCGTTTCAGTAAACAAAAGTTCGTTTAAAATATTGGTCGGTCAATTAAAATTGATCTAATCGCAAAGAATCAGTTTTTCTGACTCTTTTCTGCTGCATAGCAGTACATACCATAATTTGGACCATGCTTCAAGCACATATAGTTATTATAATGTTTATATAAAAATTTATATGGAAGAATTTCAACAAGGCGTCTACTAAAAACCTGAAAAAAATCCCTGACAATTCCAGGTAGTATTTTTCATAGTACGGAGCAGTTGAAGTATTTCGAATTTTTGTAAACAATCCATTCAGAGAATGTGCACAATTTCACAAGTTTATTATAAATAATGTTCTTTTTCAGTCTTTTTAAATATATAAATGTGTAAAAATAGTACTATTAATTTCTAAAATTAAATAACTATTTTTTCACTTGAAAAAGTAACTTTGATTCAATTAATTAATTAAAGCCATTTTTATTTTAGCTTTTTAGAATTCAAATTCAATTAAACTTTCAGTTAAAAAATGCAATTATCAACCAAGATCAAAAAGAATTTTCAAACAAAATAGTTACATTTTAAACTAATATGATAATTTTGAGCAAGCTACATAATTCTTAAGATTCTTCTTGAGATTTCTTGAAATTGAGTAATTAAATTTTTAGTTAAAAATATTAATTTCCACTCCCCATTCCCCACTTCCAAAAAAGAATTTTCAAAAAAAAAGTTAAACTGGAATAATTTAAATTAATAATAAAAAAGCTTGATTTTCAACCCACAAAAAAATCAGCTTTCAAAAAATAGATAAGTTTTCAAACAAGTAAAAGAATTAAAATGATGACTCTTATCCCAAAAAGATTTATTATTTTCCATTCATGAAAGAGAATTTATTTAATCAAACTGTTGAATTTTTCCAGCCAAACATTGAATTTCTAATAATATACACGATTTTTCAAGCAAACATTTGAATTTTCATTTCAAAATATAAATTTTCGACAGAAAAAGAAGAACAATGAAATTTTAGGTTGACAACATTAATTTTGATGCAACAAGATACCAATTTTCATGAAAATAGTTCAATTTTCAATGAATGTAAACCAAACTGCTGAATTTTTAATCTAAAAAGACGAGTTTTTCACAAAGCTGCAAAGCTCACAAAGTTGCATTTTCAAACAAAAAATCTGAGTTTTTAAAAAAAAGCTCATTTTCAACTAAATAGTTGAATTTCACATCAAAATAGTTGGATTTCCAACCAAACTGTTGTATTTTCAAATTAAAAAAACAGTTCATTTCTCGACCAGAAAATATCAATTTTCAATTAAAAATTTAATTTTCAAACAAATAAATGAATTTTTACTAAAACAGTTAAATTTTCAACTTAAAAATATAAAATTTTTAACAGAATAGTTAAATCCAGTAATATAAGGCTACTGTTACAAAAGAACAAAACATTGTTATCAAATTTTATATTACGAATTAGAAAATTTAAGCATATCCACGAAAAAATTCCCTGACAGTAAAAAATTTCCTGAGAATTCCAGGTTTTTCAGGTTTTCCAGGTGAACAGACACCCTGCTTAATTATTACTTTCTTTTTTAAATTTCAAGCGGTCTTCTGAAAGTATGAATAATGGCATGACTGAAAAGTCGTATTGATGATGCGCACACTATCCGTGGTTATTCAATTTAAAGCAAAACACGACACAAGTGAAATAATATATATGTGGCTCTAGCTGCAAACTGCGATAAGATATCTTTGGAGTTGTTTTTGTAGATTTCATTAATTATTATGGCAGACACTTTTATGATCACCTCCCTACCTGCAAGTTTGAATTTTTCTGGCAATTTTTTTTCTAGGAGGGAATTTTCCGATTAGGAAAAAAATTTGAGTTTAACTCTTAGTTGAATATACAGGTAGAGTTTCGCTCATAATTGTGACTGCATGAAAATTAATATCATTCACTTTCTGTACATTCATAACGCTTACAACTTAATAGAGTCACTATTATTAGAGGACCTTCACGGTGCCTAATAAAAAATTTGAATGTTTGAATAATCCAAACTCTAACCCCTCAATTTCTACCGTTTAAAAAAAAAATCTGCGATAAATTCTCTTTTATTACATTTTTTTCGACTTAAAAAACAATTCAGACTAAAAATTAAGATTTAAAAATTAAAAAAACAAATACTATGCACACAATTTATTATAAAATATAAAGGTGAAAGAAAAAATTAGAAATTTCGAAAATACCTAAAAAATACACATTTTTACAGTTCCAAGATTCCTATAATATTTTAAATTGTATTTTTAGCTATTATTTACCTAAAATAATATATAAGCTTTCGTCACTATTGAAAAATAAAGGAACTTTTTAAAATTAAAATATCACTATCGAATTTCTCTCAATTCTTTCAAATCTACCGAGAATTTTTGGAATTCACTGAATTTAATTTTGTTTTTTATTCCTCTTTTTTGGTAGAAAATTACTCTTCTTGGTCCAAAAATCAAAATTTTGGCTGATAAATTTAACTATTTTGTTGAAAATTCATTTCATTTTGGTTGAGAATTAATTTTCTTCACTGAAAATATAAATAGTCCATTTTTTATTGAAACATAATATTTCTAATTGAAAATTGATATTTTTATTTGAAAATTAATCTTTTTTCGTTGAAAAATCATATATTTTGTTCAAAATTCGTCTTTTTTCAAATTAAAATCTCTTTTGGTTGAAATCTTTAGTATTAGATATTTCGTTTGGATTTTGACAATTTTGCATTCATGTCAATTATTTTTAATTTATCCTGAATGCCTTTTAATTCATCTTAAATTCGTATCAATTTCAACAACTTCTCTTGAATTTTCTTGAATTCTGTTAAATTTGAAATTTATCCCATATTTGTATTTTTTCTTCCACTTTAGGCAAATATCGTAATTTTCATTTGATTTTAATTTACAAAAGCTTGTTTATTTATCGTCATATTTTTATTAAATAATCTTTATAACAATCTTTGATTCAAAAAATGACCACAATACAAATAATTGTACGCATAGTTTCGAAATAAAATAATTTCTATTAAAAATATATGAACATAATTATAACGAACCTTCCAAGGAATATGAAGAGTTCTAAATTGAAATTTAATAAAAATTACGTCTTTTGTTTGAGTTGGAAGAAAATACAAAAGTATGAAAATAACTGAATTTAAATAAACTATTATGATATCAACTATGTTTTCATTATTTACGATGGGGATTTTGCTTTTAAAATTTGTTGCAATAATCAATAAATCTTTTTTGTTAATTTTCTAAATCAAGTGAAAGATAAGGTAAATTTGAATTACATTACATTACAAGTTCACCCGAAAAATCTTTAAATTGTCTTGAATTCACTCTGAATTCTTATGAATTTATGCTGAAAACAGTTTAAATTCGCCTTAAATTCTTATAAATTACATCGAATTTTTCTGTAATTTGAATTCAAAAGAACATTAGTGAATCATGTCACAAAATGCACCTAAAAGTACTATAGGAATCTTTAATGTATGAAAAATGTGTATTTTGGTATAAATTACTGAACTCTCTACTTGGTAGAGATTATTATTTCAGTAATACAAATGTTTTTCAAACCATTAATTGGAATGAAATTTTTGTTTTTTTTTTTCATAAAATTTAGGACTTATTTCTTGATAAATAAGACGAACTTTCTACTGGTAAAGGATTTTTTATCCTTTATTTGTCCTTTTTGAAAACTATTTGAAAACTTAGTTATTTTTGAAAACTAAGAAAATAAATGTTCATACCTCACACGGCCTAGCCGAACTTATAATAAAAACTGATGGCAGTAATTATTCATCAAAAAGGAAAAAATGTAAAGGGCAGCGTTTGCAAAATTGCAAAATTCCACATTTTTATAGAGCACCCCAATGACCTTACCGCATCAATTCTGTTTCTACTGAACCATTTGCTTTGGATAGGTTCTTTAATAACTTATGAATTAAAGGTATAATTATTTCTGTAATTCTTATCGCGAACTTTTCTTCCTTACGATAATTATTCTATAATTACCTAGTTTTATACAGCCCAAGGTTACCACCCTCCCTAGGCCACTAAAAACACATTAGTATGCACTGTTCCAGTTTGAGCTGCTCGATCGCTGGGTAGAGTATATAAAAGTGGCAAAAATGTTTAATGAGATGCTTGGAACATGTATGATAGTGCCAGTCTATTAGCTGAATGATGCACCAAACTCATTCACGTGTCCGATCAAGTCTTTGCTAATATCTTTCCTAGTTTTAAGTACACAAGAATGAATGTCGATGGAGCACCTCCGGCTAGGTGGCGAAGTCAACTTTGTCCCAGGTTAACGAGAGATCGGAGCTCATTTTGAAGTCTGTATCCTCCATGCCAAACAGTTCGAAGGGATCTTGACTGTTGGCTAAGAGCGGATCGTAGAAATCATTCGATGTGTGAACTGGTGGCGGACTTAATCGATGAATTGTGCTCGTAGATGGGGGTGGTGACTGAGACATCAGAGAATCAAGCCAGTCCGAGTCCATGTCCATTTGCATGTCCCCGATATCCATTAGCTCCTGAGGTGTCGACATTTTTACACCCAAGTCACATTCCAACTGGCCAAAATCCATTGTGTCCAGTGTCTCCAAATCAAGACCAAGCTCCTAAAGAAAAATTTATTTATTATATAAAGGACATTCAGGAGTATACGCTCTGGCAATGCCAATGAAGAGCATTTTTCTGAAACATCTTCTATATTGGAGACACCCACATATTACCCGGAACTATTTTTCGTGATTTACCTTTCGGACTAGAATCTCATTTATTTGGTGGAAAATTAGTTTTTATTTGAAAATTATTGTTTCAACTATAAAATTTAATTTTTCCACTTTTAGTTGACACTTTTATTCTTAATAATAATTCATCTTTTTGGTTGAAAATGCATTCTCTTCAGTTGAAATGTACCTTTTTTGGTAGAAAATTCATCGTGTGGGTTGTAAATACAACTGTTTGGTTAAAAATTTAAGAGATATTGTCGAAAATTCGTTTTTAATTATTTTTTTGTACTACAAATTTAGTTTTTTCATTTTTGCTAGAAAATTGATCTTTTTCATTAGAAAATTCATTAATTTTGCTAAAAACTCTTCTTTTTTTAGTCAAAAAACCCAATTATTTTAATAGAAAACAATATTTTTGGGTTGTCAATTAAACTTAATTTTTCAAAAAATCGTCTTTTATGGCTAAAAACTCAACATTTTGGATAAGATTTTTTTTCGTTATCAATTGAAACTTTTTTGTTGTATGATTTAACATTTTTTTTTTGAAAACTAAAATATTTTTTGGTGCAAATATCAACTATAACACCTTTTGCTGAGAATTCATTTTTTAATCACAGATTTATCAGTTTGGCAAACATCTTGTCACTAATTAAATAATTTAGATATTTTTCCAATTCAGGACATAATTAATTTAAATATTAACTTAGAATGCTCATTAACTTCACCCATAAACTACGTTAACAATTTTAGGAGGGGGGGAGTTTATGTTTCCTGATGATAAATTTGGAAAAATGTTGGGAAAGATGACGCCTCTTTTCCTCTTTTTTCAAAAATTATTTTTTGTCTGTTTTCAAGAAACTCCATTTCTTGTCACTTTTTTGACTGAATATGAACTGAATTACTAAAAGCCAATAGGGAATTCCAACTATTCTTGGATAAAAGTTAATTTTTTGTTGGTTCAAATGTCTACCATTACATTTAGGTTCAGAATTTATCTCATTTGGTTAAAAATTTCATTATTTCCTTTAAAATGCAACAATTTGAAAATTCGTTTCACTTATGGTTGAAAATTAATTTTTTTTAATTGAAAATTTAATTATTCCACTTTTGGTTAAAAAACGTAGAAAACTAATCTTCCTGGTCAAAAAATTTCAACTATTTTCTGGAAAACACGTTTTTTTAAGATTCTCAATTTAAGATAAAAATTGATCTCTTTGACTCAAAAATCAAATGAACAATTTAGAAAAAATGCAGTTAAATTGGCAAATAAAATTGTTTTAACTTTTATAAGTTAAAGAGTTCAATGATTCAAATTCAGTTCCAAAAATATGAATCAACTTTATCATTTTCAATACTCTAAATTCAAGAATCAATCAATTCATTAAAAAAAATTTCTAAATTACATCGTTTTAAGTAATATAAAGCATTGCAAATTTTAATAAACTAAACACTTCTTAAATTAAAAGTTAAATTACTTTTTTTTAAATATTTTTAAAATCTTTAAAATGCTTTAAAATTTTATTTCTGGACCTTGAAACATTCACATGTTGTTTTACTTTTTTTCAAAGTTTAAATTATTTTCTAAATTTTTTCAGTACTTCTATACATCTTTTAAAATTGCCTTTCGAAATTTTTAAAAAGCTTCTAATTTTTCTTCGAAATCTGCACAAATTTATATTTGGTTTCAAATTAGGCCGTGGACTGTTTTCAAAAAAAATTTGGTACGAATAGCAGGATTTTGTCGGTACACGTTGAGACTTCGTTTAAATTATTTGAAATCCTTCCAAATTTTAATTTTTTCCAAACTTCTAAACATCGCTTGAACTTACTAAAAAAAATTCTAAGAATAATAGCTCTTCAATTGTTATTTATAAATCAAAATTTAACAATTTACTTACAAATTAAATTTTTTTAATAGAAAAATTAAAATTGTAATGTTCAAAGTTCAGTTTTTTTGGTTAATTTTGAATATTTAATTTAAAGTTACGGATTTTAAATTAACAGTAAAATGTTTCTAAATACTAAGTAATTGCTCTCATTCTTAATTAAAAAATTTCAAATTGAATGGTTGGAAATTGGAATATTTTAGACTGAAATAATATGAAAAAATTAGTTGCAGTCTTTAACTATGAATATACTATTTTGAAGTTACTTTAAAATTGAAAATAATTTATAATGACGTTAATATCTGGAAATTCTAAATTGTGAACTGATTCCGAATCCTCTGGTAAAATCAGTTATTATTCACTTTTTAAATATTAAGTACAATACAATTTAAAAAATCATTAATTAATTTATATTTATGATTTAAAAATGTAGACTTAAAAATTAAAAATCTAAAATGGAAACTTTTTAAAGTAAAAGATTTTCGAATTACGCTTTCTAAACTTAATGATATAATAACTGAAAAAGAGAATAATTTAGGTAATTATTTTTTTTTTCAGGTTTCTCGGTTCAGCGGCCACTGCTTGTCGTTTAATTTCAAAATAGAGCGTTGTAAACAAATAAATTTGGAACCATTTAACTACTTCACAGCAGTCAATTTTACAAAAAAAAATCCAAATGAAACGAAAAACTTTAGTTTTTCTAAAAACAAAAAATTTTCTTTGATACAAAAATGTGTTTATTGTATCCAAAATATCACTAAAATTATACATACCGCAAGAAGGTGAATTTGTTGAGAAATGGGTATAAGACGTTTTAGAAAAGTGCTGTTCTTGACTTCAGTGACACGTATTCTAAATTAAAAAAGGGGGAAAACGCTTACCTTCAGGTCTAGATTAGCATTATCAGACGAGGTCACTTCTTGAGGAGAGAGTGACTCGGGAGATCCTGTTTGTATCGACTGTGGACTAAGGAGCATCGCAGCGTCTAAAGCACTTTCAGCGGAAGATAAAAGATCTGCATTATATTGCGATATATCTTCTTGCTGATGATCTCGATCCTGTTCCTGAAGTTGTTGCAATTCAGTTGGTAACTGGACCGAAAATGTGGCAAGAGGTAATGGTGGTGGAGGAGGCGGAGGTGGTGGTGGCGAAGTTGCCGCGGGACTAGAACAAACGTCCTGAGAGACATCCATTGCCAATGGACTGAGTGGACTAATTGGACTCGTCGCAGCAAAAACTAACGACTGCGTCGAATTGTCTCCTGAGGTTGTAAAAATGAGGTTTTGCGGCATCTGACGATTCGGCGTTGTTGGCGTTGCTGGATCTTGTGCTGCACTAGGAGGCAGTTCTCCATTCTTGATTAAAATTTCCAAAACGTCATCGACAACTTGACTCTTTATGTGACTCTTCTGAGCAGGCTCTATCTTGACCTAAACAAATATTTCAAAAAGCGTTAGTGGCTATCTGGGGTTTAAATTTACAGGGTGTCTACTCAAATCATGGACAAAAAATGACATTTTCAGGGTTTTTTCCAGGTATCAATTTTCATGGCACAAAGCCATTACAAATATTTTGCATTTTTTTAAACCATCGACTCGGAATCAAAGATTCGAAGGAAATTAAGAGGCCTTTTCTGATATTTGCAAATTAAGTATGTAAATTTTTCAAGGAATCTGTACTATCACCAGAGAATAACAAAAAGTTTGCAACTCTTTTCAGACTAGATGGAGCTATGCATTTTAGAAAGTTTAAAATTACATTTTTTTTGAAAAAAGATCTCCTTAGCTCCGTTGGAAATCGTATCACAGAACTTCCGATTGCCGTTCGGATGCTTTTCCCTTACGCTACTAGAGAAATCGAAAGAAGAATCCTTTTTCCGAAATACACGCATTATTTTGACAGCTGCTACGTATTAAAAAATTTCAAGGAGTCTGTATTATCATCAGAGAATAACAGAAATTTTTAACGTATTTTCAGACTAGATGGAGCTTTTTTTCTTAAAAAAGATCTCTTCGCTGGGGCTCAATAAATAAAATAAATTTAATAAAATGAGTAACAAATAATTCAGCTAAGGATGCACAATGTCAAAAGTATCGCAAGTTTCGTTACGTTCCTTTTCGTTCTTTTCTATATTAAATATAATTACTATATAAGTTTGACATTATAACTTCGTAGCCTTATTATATTTTGATCCTTTTTTAGGCCGAGAATGTTGAATTTATCGAAATAATTGGAAAATATTCAAAAATTCCCTTCAATTTCATTCGAATCTCTGCTCGTAATATGTATACAGTTTCGCAAGTTTATTATGATATTATTTTTTTCTTAGTTTCTAAGAATTCAATTAATATGTTTCATTTAAAAAGCTTTGAGAAATTATTTTAGAAGATATTCTTAAATATATTAATACCGCCGATTAATCAAATAATTGAATGATTCTGAAACATACTTCATAATTTCTTTTATTTGTCCCTAAAAACCATGAATTTTATAATAATATTGCATTTTCAACAAGATAGATGAATTTTCAGCTAAATAGTTCAATTTTCTATTGGATTAATTAAAAAAAAAAAAACTATTTTCCAGGAAAATACATTAATTCTCAAACAACTAAAAAAGGATCATGAGTTTTCAACTAAACTGATTAATCGTCAAGTGGAATAGAATAATTTCAAACCAAAAAGGTGATTTTTTAAGAAAAAAAGTTTCACTTTCAACCAAGTAGTTTTATTTTTATCCATAAGGATGAGTATTTAACGAAAATGATGAATATTTAACTGGAATACTTGAATTTACAAATGATATGGTAAATTTTCTACAAAAAAAGACTATTTTCCAACAAAATACATAAATTTTTAATCGAATATATATGTTTTCAAGAAGAAAATAAATTTTATGATTTTTTTACCTTTTTTGATTATGTTTGAAACGTCGATTTTGAAATTAAAATTGTATTCTACGCAACTAAATTCATCACCACAATTTTCTTTTACAATAAAAATCTACGACAATCGTTTGCTACATCAAAATAAATGAATTCGTGCAGTAAAAACTGATTCGATGAAGAATTCTTGACCGCAACATTAAAATATATTAAAAAAAATCACTGTTTTCAAAGTTTCAAACCTCAAAAAGTTTCTGCTAACTGAATATATCGTTAAAATAATTTGAAAGAAATCATGCTATTTTGATATGTAAAATAGATTTTTGCTAGCCATAATCAAAATTCAAAATTTTGTTTTTTTCGGCCCATCCTAGTAGACACCCTGATTTTTAGTGTTATATGTACACGGAGAAAAATATAATTAGTACCTTTAAAAGTACATTTTTTTAAACAAAAGGAACTTTTTAAAAATAAAATTATGCAACAAAATCGCACAAGTAGGTTTTAAAACAAATATGTTGTTTAAAAAACTGTTTTTTAAAAACAAATACTCAAGAAAATCAATTTGTGAAAAATACTTGCACAAAAAGAGATAAAACATAAGACATATGTTTTCAAATAACACTGTAAAGAGGCTCATTAGAGACAGATATATGACAATTGAAAAAAGGAGAAAAAAAGGAAACATGCAAACTTTAAAGTTTCCTGTTGGTTTAAAAAATGTACTTTTAAATATTAAACAGATACATTAAGTTATATATTTTTGGTAAACCAAGAAAAAAAACAAGTATTACCTTTAATAATTTGGCTGCTTCATCGTACTGAGGTGGAGGTGGCTTAATATCTTCTGTCGTAGAACTTGGTTGCTGAGTTTGGGCTTGAGCTACTAACGCACCCAACAAAGAACCGTTGAGCTTCGTCGCTTTCGCTAAATTAAGCACAATTGCTGTCGGCAACTGTACAGTGGTATTGTTTTTGATTTGATTCTTTTTATTATTTATCGCTGTTAAAGATGCAGAGTCTAAAACAGCATTGCTGTTATTTGGCTGGGCTTGTAAATATGCTGCTAAACTAGCTTTAGCATTCAGCTGCTGGAAAGTAGCGTGCTGCTGTTGCGTCTGTTGCTGAGTCTGTTGTTGCGTTTGTTGCTGCTGCTGTTGGTGTTGCTGCTGTTTCTGCTGCTGCTGTTGTTGCTGCTGCTGTAAATTCTGCAAATGCTGCAAGTGAAAAGCCAACTGCTGTTGTTGCATCTTGTTCTGGATATGCTGCTGAAGGACAAGCTTTTCGGCACGAACAGTTGTGGGTTGAGTTTGACGTATTTGTTGAAGCTGCTGTTGAGATTTGTACAATTCTCTTTGCAATTCTTCAATTCGTTTCCGCTGTTCTCTGATGATGTCATCACCTGAAATTTGAACTCATTGCTTAAAAAGTATTCAAGAGATGCCTTGGGAACTGGGAGGGAAAAAGTATTGATTTTCCCTCCTCTGAAGTCGAATGATTAAATTCATAGGGTCGATTGAATTTTTCCAAAAGTCTACCTGAAACTTTTGTGAAATAATCGATATTTTTGTGAAATCTTCTCAATCTATTCCGAAATCTGTGTAAAATTTTAGGAATCTTTAGGAAATCATCAAATCATTGAAATCTTTGAAATCTTTATCGAATATTTGAAATATTTGAAAATATTTACGAAATTGTTGAAATCTTTGAGAACTCATTGAAGTCCGTGAAATCTTTTAAATCTATCCAAAATCTGCGAAATATTTTAAATATTGTATAAATATTTGATATTTTTTAAATGACTGAAATCTTTGGAAAATCATTGACATATTTTTAAAATAGTTTTTAAACATTTTTAATTCTTGAAATCATTGGAAAATTATTAAAGTCTCTGAAATCTTTTAAATCTATCCCAAACCTGCTAAATATTTCAAATATTTTATAAATATTTGATAATATTTTTTAAATGATTGAAAGCTTTGGAAAAGCATTGAAATCTTTGTAAAATCTTTTAAATCTATCCGTACTTTTGATGAAATATTTTTAATCTATCCGAAATCTTTATAAAATATTTAATAAATATTTGATCTTTAGGAAATCATTGAAACATTTTTAAATATTAGAAAAATCGTTGAAATTTTTGGGAATGTAATGAAGTCTGTGAAATCTTTGAAATCCCTGCGAAATTTGCGAAATATTTCGAATATTTTATAATATTTTTGAAATGATTGAAATTTTTGGAAAACCACTGAAATCTTTTAAATCTATCCTAAATCATTGATAAAACATTAAAATCTTTGTGATATCCTTGGGAAATCAGTACAATTTTTTGTCAAATCTTTGGACATTATTGCGAAATACTTCAAATATTTGATAAATATTTGATCATATTTTTGAATGATTGAATTCTTTGGAAAATGATTTAAATATTTGTGAAGTATTTTTAATCTATCAGAAATATTTAGGAAATATTTTAAATCTTTGGAAAAACATTTCTGAAATTATTTAATTCTTAAGGAAATCCTTTATTCCTATGTGAAATTGTTTAATTTATTCGAAATCTTTGAGAAATATTCGAAAGCTTCGGAATGTTTGGGAAATCATTCAAACCCTTTCAAGATATTTTTGAAGTATTTAGAATATCATTGAAATTGTTAAAATCTTTGCGAAATCATTTAAGTCTTTGTGAGATCTTTATGAAATTTTTAGAAAATCATAGAAATCTTTGTGAATTACATAAATAAATCTATGCGAAATATTTGAAACCTTTGTGTAATCTTGGAAATATTTTTTAAAAATTAGTGAAATTATTTAACTCTTTGTGAAATAATGTATGCCTTTGTAAAATCTTTGAAATCTATCCGAAATCTTTGCGACATTTGTTTAACCTTTGGGAAATCATTCTAATGTTTCTGAAGTCTTCAAGAAATATTTTCCATATTTTTGAGATACTTGGTAATATTAGTAAAATTGTTTAAATTTTTATGTCTTAGGGATTGATGTCTTTGTAAAATCTTTTAAATGTATACCAAATTTTCGCGTAATATTTGAAACCTGATATATATTTGGGAAATCATTGAAATCTTTGTGAAATCCTTGGAAACCTTTGAGTAGAAATCTTTGAAATTTTGAAAATATTTTGAAAATATTTGATAATATTTGTGAAATTATTGAAATCTTTGCGAAATATTTGAAACCTGATATATCTGTGGAAAATCATTGAAATCTTTGTCAAATCCTTGGAAACATTTGCGAAGAAATCTTTGAAATTTTGAAAATATTTGATAATATTTGTGAAGTTATAGAAATCTTTGGGAAATCATTGAAATCTTTCTAAAATCTGTGGAAATCGTTTCCAAATATTTGAAATATTTCTTAAATATTTGGCAATATTTGTGAAATTATTGAAATCTTTCTAAAAACCTTTGGAAATATGAATGTTTAACCTGCATTTGTTATTACGTATTATTTACTATAATATTATTATAATATGGAAGACTCACCAAGGGGGCTCGATGGATCATCATGCTCGCTGCCAGGCGGTGAATCCATCCGTGGACTATAAGGCTCATCTTTGACAGGCACCGAACTTGGACTTCTTGCTTGCGAACTCGACTCGTCCAACGTCATCGGTCCAGGAGTATCCATCAGTATGTGACCCATGTGAGTGACGTGAGGTCCATTAGAGTTCAACATTGAGCCACTGCTTGACGATTCCGTGAAGGGCTTCAATCTTTCAATTAATTGTGGTTTTGATCCAGATACAGGAAGATTCCGCCTCTTTAGCTCGACTTTGAGATCGCTCACTGTAATTAGAAAGGTGATTAGAGATAATAAATTTAGAAGAAAATATTTTACCACTAGATAACCAGGTTGGCGATTCGGCGAACAATTTTCAATTCCCGGCCATTTCCCGGTTTTCCCTGTCAAGTTTTTCAATTTTCCCGGTCAACTAAAAGTACCATATTCATATTTGTCGCAAAACGCAAACATTTATTTTAAATCATGACGGTGATTCTAACCAACCTTTAACACAACAGAGCAAAAAATTACAAAATAAATTAACTTTCAAATAAAATTATGAATCTTCAACTGGATTAGTGAAATTTTAAACCAAACTGAAGAATTTTCAATCATAATGACAAATATTTAAATACTTGGATTTTTAAACCAAAAAGATGAATTTTTAAATAATAAGATTAATTTTTAAACAAAAAGAGTAATTTTCTAGCAAAATATACAACTTTTCAACAAAGTACAATAATTTAAAAGAAATAGTTAAATGTTTAATTAAAGGAGAAATCTTCAACCAAATAGCTAAATTCTGAACTAGAAAAAAATCAATTTTCACCATACATTTAATAGTTTGATATCTAGTAGAAAAAAATAATTTTTATCTAAACTAAATAAATTTTTAACCAATAAGGTTAATTTTCTAAAAAAAAGACAAATTTTCCACAAATTGCATGAATTAAAAAAAATCGTTTCATTCTTGAATAAAAAATATCAATTTTTAACTAAATAGTTGAATTTTCATCCAAAAAAGATAAAATTTAACCCGAAAAAGGTGAATTTTTTAAACTAAATAGTGAATAATTAAGTTTTTAGTCAACAAATTAATGTTTAAGCAACGAGATGAATATTTATCTAAAATTGCGGAATATTCAACTGGAATAATAGTTACAAGTACATTTAAAAAAAACATTTCAACCAAAAAAGAAACAAATTTTGAACAAAATAGTTCAATTTTCGACAAAAAAATTCGTTTTCATTCGAAGAAAAAACAGATTTTTAATCAAATATTTTATATCTAAATGAATTTTTAACCAATTTTACTTTTAAGAAAAGAGTTTAACATTCAACCAAGTAATTTTATTTTCAAACTAAAAATGAATTTTTACTAAAATAATAAACATTTAACTGTAATACTTGAATTTTTAATCCCAAAGAAGAATTTCTAAACAAAAAGATTAACCTGCAAAAAAAAGATAATTTTCTACAAAAAAAATCGATTTTTAAAAAAATATGTGGATTTTCAACGAAATATTAAAATTTTTAATGAAAAAAGACAAAATTTCATCAAACTTGTTGAATTTCGAACAAGAAAAAATCCATTTTTACCAAAAATGATGTATTTTTAACTAAAATCATGAATCTTTAACTGGAATTTTTGAACTTTATACCAAACAGATGAATTTTCAACAATAAAAATTAAGTTTCTACATAAAAAGGCGAAAGAGTAAACTTTTGAACTTAGATAATCTGAATGATCTGCGACTGTATGTAGATAAATCAGAAATCATTTTTATAAAATGACCACAAGTTTTAAAATAATGAAAACTTGAACTTTACTGCGATGAGAAGTAAATTCCCGGCCATTTCACGGTTTCCCGGTTAAGTCGCCTGGATAACTCTACAAGAGCAAGAATTAACTAGAATTATTCACCTTTCATATCTTCTAATTTGCCCAGAGGCCTCAATGGCGGTTGTTCTGTGGGATTATTTGAGGAATTCGAGGGAGCAGGACTTGGTGCATTAACACTACCGCCACTGACACTACCAGCGTCACTTGCTCCGCTACTCGGAAGATTAAGAGACTTCTGTGAAGCCGGAAGTATGATTTGAGGGAACTGAAAATAAGAGAACAACAAAAGGAAATCAGATTTATTTTTGTAAATTAAGTTAGTCGGGTCTTTTAAAAATCGGAGACATATTTTCCCTTTTAGATATGTATCATAGAAGAATAAGGTTTACCTTGTGTTGCAAATCGATCTGAAACTGGAGATACATTTGCTGCTGACGAAGTAACAACTCATAGCTCGTTTCGTCGGGTTGTGCCGTAATGTGGCCGGGTGGGATAGACGATACTGAGGTCTTTTGCGCATTTGGAGGACCCTATTAAGAAATTTATTGTATTACTACAAGTATGTGTATTCGGCAAAGAAAGATTTGTAATTTTTTTGACCCTACGCGAGAGTCGAGATCCATTTTTGAAATAAATATTTCTGTCAGGTTTCAAAATAATGACAAGGGACTGTGCTCAAATTAAGTAACGGATTATAGGTAATTTTTATTTTCCGATTAGAATTACGCTGGGTGTCCAAGAATTTTATTTTCAAAATTCCCTTATATTTCCTTGACTCACTTTTCATTTTCCCTAATCACTTATCGCACTAACGCATATCGTGACTTCCCCGACTCGCTTTGATCCGACTACCAACTTTTTAAAAAATGTTGACATTCAATGTAACCTACTTAATAAGTTAGTTTCCATTTATCGATGGCTATCAATTTTAGAATAGTATATTCTTATGAATAAAACTTGCTTAGATTTTAGGATTAGTATGTAAAATGAACATAATAACCTCCTGATGTTTTCTGCTACATGTTTTCTCAACTGTGAAATTTTGATATTATACCATTTTTAAACAGATTCGAATTTCTAAACCAATCAGATATGAGGGTAAACCCGAAGGAAAGAAAGATTTTTGATGTGGTGGGGGAACTCACATAACACAAATTCCAGTCCCAGCCACTCGTGACAAGTGGGGGGGGGGGGGGGGTTTACTGTACCAGCATTTTAATCCTGTAAAACTTTTAAAATAAAATCTTTCATAAATGAAAAAAAAGAGCAAAAAAAGATTTTCCAC
>JAAAKG020180616.1:0-26025 GCA_010014905.2 Druon quercuslanigerum
CAAATAGTTTAATTATATATATATATATATATATATATATATATATATATATATTATTAATTTCACAAATATTATCAAAAATTTCAGAAAGACTTTAATAAATTCCTAAATATTTTACAAAGCTTTTAATAATTTCACATATATATGATCAAATATTTCAAAATAATTTTAAATATTTTTAAAGGTTTCACAAATCTTACACAAAGAATTTAGTGCATTCCTAAATATTTTTCAAAGATTTTAATAATTTCACAAATATTATCAAATATTTAACAAAGATTTATATAACTTCCTAATTTTTTTTACAAAGAACCTAATTATTTCACAAATATTATCAAATATTTCAAAATAATTTTAAATATTGTTAAAGGCTTCACAAAGGTTTTAGCAATATTTGACAAGGATATTTCTAAATTTCTAAATATTCTACAAAGGTTTGAATAATTTCACAAATATTATCAAATGTTTCAAAATAATTTTGAATATTTCTAAAAGTCTCACAAATATTTCACAAATATTTTAATTAATTCCTAAATATTTTACACAGATTTATATAATTTCACAAATATTATGAAATATTTCAAAATAATTTTTAATATTTTTAAAGGTTTTACAAATATTTTACAAAGATTTAATGAATTCCTGAATGTTTCACAAAGATTTTAATAAATTCAGAAATATTATCAATTATTCAAAATAATTTTGAATATTTTTAAAGGTTTTACAAAGGTTTTACAAATATTTTACAAAAATTTTAATGAATTCCTTAATATTCTACAAAGATTTTATTAATTTCGCTAATATTATCAAATAATTCAAACTAATTTTACATATTTTTAAAGGTTTCACATATATTTCACATATATTTTAATGAATTCCTAAATATTCTACAAAGATTTTAATAATTTTCCATATATCATCAAATATTTCTAAACAATTTTAAATATTTTAAAAAGTTTTACTGAGGTTTCATATATATTTCACAAAGATTTTAATGAATTCCTAAATATTTTACACACATTTAAAAAATTTCACAAATAATATGAAATATATCAAAATAATTTATAATATTTCTAAAAGTTTTACAAATATTTCACATTAAATGAATTCCTAAACATTTTACAAAGATTTTAATGAACAACTATTTACTAACTATTTTTAAAGGTTTTATAAAGTTTTCACAAATGATTCACAAAGATTCTAATGAATTCCTAAATATTCTATAAAGATTTTAATAATTTCACAAATATTATTAAAAATTTCACAAAGACTTTAATGAATTCCTATATATTTTACAAAGCTTTTAATAATTTCATATATATTATCAAATATTTCTAAATAATTTTAAAAATTTTAAAGTCTTCACAAATCTTTTACAAAGATATTAATGAACTCCTAATTATTTTACAAGGATTGTAATAATTGCACAAATATGATCAAATATTTCAAAATACTTTTAAGTATTTTTAAAGGTTTAACAAAGGTTTTACCAATATTCCATTGTTTATTCTTTTTTTCTGTGGTTTTTTTTTATCATTTAGTTCAGGTGACAACTTCTTTTTCAAGTATCTTTGCGAATCGCTGCTTACGGAGCAAAGTGAGATCCCTAAATACCTTTCATGGTCATCTAGCGCTGACCATGTCTTCGATGCAAAGTTTCTAACAGAAAATCAGCAAATAGTGTTTCCTGATTTGCCGAAAGGCAGTAAAGTATGTGGGGCTTGTAGAAAAGAATGTAGAAGTCTCAATTTACAGCCATCCAGAGTTATATAAGAGCCTGGTATTAATGTAGAGGAAGAGATAAACGAGGATACAGATTTTTGCTTGCTAATGAGAAATGAAAAAAAAGGGTGCAGTGATGAAAATCACGTAGCGAGTCTCGAAGTCCTGAATCAATTAAAAGAAAAATTAGAGCAGGCGGGCACTACATATTCAGAAAAGATTTGTCTACTCACCCTTGTACCTAAGAATGCGGCTAAGAATCATTTAACGAAAACAGTCATTCTTTTCAGTTCGAAAGAAGATCACATAGAGATGACCAAAAAACTGGAAAGTATGTTCACTGATCTGTTTCCGAAGACAGTCAAAAAGCTTTAAGTTCAGAGAAGCAAACAATGCGCGAAATAAATAAATTATGATGAATTTAGTGAAGATTCGCTGAAGAATCATTCATACAACCATGTCCCCGGTAGGGCTGGCCAACCTATCCGAGCGCGCGAGGAAGGATTTCGCTCGGATATCTTTGCATAACTAGATAACTATTTTCAATCCCAAAATGGCAAACAAAATTTTTATTCAAAAAAATTCAAGGTTTCGTTTAAAAACACTGTTTAAAAAACTGCCCGAAAAATAGAAAATAATAAATAAACATTTTACATGGCAATTTTTTTATCAAAATTAAAAAATTAAAAACAACAGATTTCACAAAATGAAAAAAATATGAAAAACACTTCAGAAATCATTCATAGAAAAGTCTATTCGCATTTGTAGAAAGGAAGTTATGACCATTTGAAAATTCCCGTTTTGCCCGGGGGATGCAAGTTTCACTCCCTGCAGTTCGAGGAGGGATAGTAGAGAAAGCCTATAAAATGGTGAGTATGCTATTATCATATAGGCAAACAAACGCTGCAAATTTCAAGGCAATCGGAAGACATGACTTTTAAAGTTAGGGTAGTTCAGGAATAATGCCCCATATGCGTACTAGAATTATTAGTTGCGCATTCTGAAACTAACCCCAGATCATTCAAGTCCATTTTCGAAGGAGGAAACCTCCCTTTTGCATAAGTTGCATGAGGTCATCACGAAGAAAGGCGGCTTCTTCTTGCGTATTTGCACCAGTTAGGAATTCGTCGGCATAAAAATCTCTTTTTAGCACTGCGGCTGCAATCGGATGTTGTGTTCGTTCATCGTTGGCTAACTGATGTAGCGTTATCCGACGAATGTGCCTTCATTACCAGTGCCTGATAGAGCATTACCTCTCTTGGAATTGCGCGCGACGCTGTAGGAACGATACAATATCTTTAAATATAGGTTTCTAAATATAGCTTTCTACTGTCGTCGCGAGGTACTAGTAATCCTTCAAGTGCTCTTATATGCTTTTGCACTTGATCTAACAACGAATGAACTGAAAAATCCTTTGATACGATAGGAGGTTTAATAACGATTTGATGTGACTTTCGCAAATCACGTTTCGATTGTCATATCGATCTTTTAATAACGAGCAAGCGACCTTATAATTTTCTGAGGAAATTTCAATTAAGGCGAGGACTTCTACAGCCTTATTCTTTACGAAACTTTTTAAATATTACAATTTTTCAATGACAGAAATTTTTTTGTTATTATTCACGAGAGATTTGAATAAATCATAAAAGCCTAACCAAGTGTCGTAGCTTCCGCTAAATTGACGTAACGATAACGATGGAAGTTTTCCTCTATAAAATCGAACGGAGATTCCTTCTAAATTCGATTCGTTTTCTATATTGGTTCCGCTTCCTAATGTATTAAGACTTTCTGAAAATATTCCTCGTCAAACTCAGTTTTAGTTTTTTTCATACGAAGCATCTTCCATAAGTAATTCTAATGCAAACTGAGTAGGTTCAAATGTTTTGCGATCGGCTTCTACTTCCTTTTTCCGTTTTACCAGAACAGGAAAATCCCTTTCTATCACGAAATTATTTAAAAACCTAGTGTAATTCTTTAATACACGTTGTGTATTCGCGATTTTAAGCAAGTAACATTGAATGTTTGCATCCGTCATTTTGATATGATTGAAGATTTATTAAAACAAGCAATGAGACAAAATAATGCGCAATACGGAACAAGAGAATTATAGAAGGAATTATTGATGGTACATAACTTGCTTACATGATGAGATGTGTTCTGGATCCATGGATGCTGCTCCTGGGACGTGTGTTATTTCTCGTTGTATTTCAAGGGAATTCAACTTTGTCGACAAAATTTGCTAAGTGTGGCAGCGGCTATGAAGATATGGATGACGAAGTATTCTGGACCAATTTCTTTGGTGGGGAGTGGGGGGTATTCTGGACCTTGCTGTTTCACCCAATTGATAAAGTTAAATTGTGTTTCAAAAGATACCCTGTTGACTGCTACTTACAGATGAATCATTTAAAGTGTAGCAGTCAACAAGCGTTATAGGTCTTATATTTTTTTGAACATTTTACCGTTTCAAAAAAAAACGATTGCGATTACTCCGTGAACTTCTAATGGGAATTTTAACGTAGAATCCGAATTTCGCCGAAATTCAAACATGATACAGAAGGGATACTATGTGGATACAATGAGGATACTCTGTAGAGTATCCTTTCCGTTTACTCGGTCTGCTAAGCTTGAAGCGAGAATTGAGTTACACAAAAATGTCGAAGTGGAAAAAATGAGGAAAACTGATTGGACAGGAAATTGTAAGGGAGAGACAGTGGGCCGTTTTATCTTACCCTTCTTTTGTTGCTGTTTTAGAGTCATTTTCAGCTCGCTAAAATGTTTTTAAAATTGTTTTCAAAGTAATGTTAAAATGATAAAGCTTTGAGTCTACTCTAAGGATTCACCTGCCTGGCTTCTGGCCTCTAATCCGCTCTTCGTTACTCTTACTGTTTCGCTTTTCTACTTGGACGTCTAAACCCTAAAAATGTACATGTTAAATGTGAATGTTACTTAAAAGTTGAGGTCTTTTCTTGATATCATTACCGTTAAGGTCAGTTAGTATTTCGAATCGCCAAAAAATTCGACTATGCTCGGTATCAAGTTTTCCCCATTTTTAAAACAACTTTTTTATGGTAAATCTTTTACCATTTTAGTTGTTATTTTCCAGGTTCATTCTGAGACATTTAAAGCACACTATTTCACAATTTGAGAATTTCACTTCACACACTTAGCCAGAGCTTATTGTACAATTATTGGTAAATAATATTTCTGAAATATGAAAAGTTAATAAAGTCCATCTTGAAATCTTAATCACAAATAACTGCAAGATTGAAAAATTTAGTTCCTAACTTCTTATGAAAAATTGAACTTCAAAAAGAAGTTGTATCACAGAAAAACGACAATCTATGTATATGGAAATATCGAATTTTATACATTTTTACTTTTAAATTGTACATCTTCCAAAACTGAATTATTCCAGACTGGGTGCTGGGCCAGGACATCGGGAAAGCCGACAAATAAAAGTGAATTTATTTTTTGTCGAAGATTGTACAGATTCTTAGAAGAAATATATATCCACTTACTTAAACTATCACAAACTTCAAATTACACGATATAATGAAAAATAAAAAAATAAATAAGTTCAATTTCAACTTTTTTTCAAATGTTCAGTTCAATCATTAAATTTTCAAGTTATGAAATCATTCAGTTGACAACGCGTAATTCTAAATTCTTTTAATTTAGAAATTTCTCATTTTAGATATATTCATTTTTAAGTTCACATTTTAAATTTAAAGAATTTGAACATTCAGTCTAGAGGACTAAAACAATTAAAAATTAAAAGCGTTTAAAATGGTCCATTTTTTATTTTAAGGAACGCTTCAAGTTGATCAACTATAACTATAAATTATTCAATTATATTCAATTAAAAAAAAAATTTTAATTAAAATTATATTCAATTTTAGATCCTATTAAAACATTTTTTCAGTTTAAAAAATAACATTTTTAATAAAGCAATAATTCAATTTCTATTGTTAAAATTGTAGAATTTGAAAATAATTGCAATCATTTAATTTGCAATGTTTTCAACTTAAAATTGCTTAAAATGATATAATTTTGAAAATGAACAACATTTTCTATTCATTCTTTAATTTAGAGTTAAAATCTTCCATTTTCGAGGTGTAAATTATTGAGCATTTAAACAAAATAATATTTGAATTAAAAGTGTATTAAGTTTCAATTTAAAATTTTTTAATCACAAAAAGAGTTCCACTTTTAGTTCTTTAATTTGTAGTTCAATTTTAATTGCTTTAATTGTAAAAATGTTTAGCTTTAATAAATAGAATTTCTTTATTCCAATCACCGTATCTTCCATTAAGAAGAACAACCCATTTCTTTAAATTATTAAAACTTGACCATCTGTAAGTTTGAAATCATGGATATAAAACTATGAAAAAGTAGTCTTAAAACTATTCGTAATAATTTATGCTTTAGATGTTTGAATTTCAAACTTTAAAATTTAAATCATTCAATAATAAAAGTTTTAATATTATACCATTGGCTTTGGAACTTTTTAAGTTTAAAATTGACAGTTTTGAACGTTCTTTTTCACAAAATTATTGTGACTTTTAAAAGACTCAGATATTAGGATGACATATTTTTATATATCGTGCTTCGATTAGTGCTCAGTGTAGCAAGATCCATTTTTAGCGTACAAATATTTTTTCCACTTGTGGACTATTTTAAAAACTATATTTTGTGTTGAATAAAAGTAAATGTAGTTTACACAATAACATGAGGGTATTTATTATCTTACTTAAAATTAAGTCGAATTTTCGAGTCTACAAATATTTTTAATTTAAAACATGATTTAATATTTGAGAATTTATGATGATTTTTCTAAAGTAAGTATAATGCGCTAGTTTTGATTGGCATCATATCAAATCACTGAATTTAAGACTTAGTACAAAAACTTTACATCCTATTTCTAATAGGTTTTATCGCAACTGTGTAATGCCTAGACTTTTTTCCGAGTGTTTGAAAAATGCAAGAAGGGAAATTCATTTTTTATTCATTTAACAATTCGTAAGTTGAAAATATCTGCGAATAATATATAATACTAATAATACTATACTATATAATACTAATAATATATATTATGTCTGTACCAGAATATTAAGTCCATGACATCTCATGTTCCACACAATGTATTGAAAAAAATAATAATTTCTTGGGTAAATGCGATTCATATAACCACGAATGAGAAGACAATTTTCAAAAATTAATTATAAAATCTTTTTAAAGTCTTCGATTTTTTATTGAAGACTGTTAAAACATAAATGACATTCATTATAAACTAATTAACAGTTATTTAAACAAGTTGAACTATTGTGTACATATGCATGTTTGCATATTTAACAGAGAGAAATAAAAGATTCTTGGCGGGTTAATGAGATAGGCGACGAAGCCATACTCAGGCGAATTATTATAAAAAATGTGAATTCCTGCAAATGTAAAGGCAGGTGTCCGAGAAATATAGCAAGGGTTCAAAGCATTTCCATTTTGCAGCTGTAAGCCAGTTGAATGTCAATGTTATTTTTACATCCAGATCAACAAAATTGTATATAAGTAGATATATACATTTAATTAATTTTTGAAATAAAATAAAATGTATTACACAATTTTCAATTTCAATTTTAATATAGTTTCATTAAGATAAAAGAATAGTAAAATATTGCTACTCGCACTCTATAAAAATAGTACTTGGGTCTTTGTTTGAGAGGAAATAAATAACTCAATATAAATTGAGAACTTTGCTTGAAAACATTTAAATGTAAGTATAAAAATACATAACAATTGCCCGCACTTAAATTGGGGTTTCTCCCTGTGATTTTATCAAAGGGCATTATTTTAAAACATATGTAAGGATTAGTCACCACGGGGTAAGATCCAATTAAAGTATAAGGAAATAATATGGAAAATGCATATATAAAATTATCACTGAATACATAAATTTTTGAACCTCCTGTCTAAAGTAAAAACTGATCGATCATCTGTTGCTATTCACTTGCTGTTTTGTATTGAAACCTGACCGTGATATTCTAAGCTCCTACAAGGGAGTACTATGAGGAATATGGAATGGAAACCTTTGGAAGACTTACAAAGCAATCGACACATGCCCTTTTAAGGCTAAGATTTTTAGTAGATTTCTGCACTTTGATGTGGATTGAAAGGGTCTTTACAGCCTGACCGCCTGCTTTTGTCGAGAGTGGAACCCAGGATTCGAAATTTCCGCGCAAGGTGGTGAGCGCACCTGCTTTTTGATGCATAGCGCAGACAAACAATTACAGAATGTGTATGTGTAATATTACTTGTACAAAATCTTTCGTATTTTCTTGTCTCTTTACACTTAACTATATCTGACTCTCATCTCTAACTTACCAGGGCGGTGTGGTTACTATTAAAAAAAAGTTATTTATGTTATCAAGGTGAACATTGCACTTTTTTCTGGCCTCTTAAAACTGGCTCCGGGTAATTTCACTCAGAATCAATGAAATCGTGAGAATGTAGTGACTAAGAATCAGTGAAATAGCGTCACTATTCAATCATCGAGCCATATAGGGCCATCCATATACCATGTGGACAATTTTTTACCACTTTTAGACCCCTCCCCCCTCGTGGACAGTCGTGGAATTTTGACGATAACCCTCCCCCCTACTTTGTCCACGTGGACATATTTTATCATAATATAGACAATAGATATAACTCGAGTATACCTTGTCTCATTTCAGTATATTTTTCTCAGATTAAGGGGATCGTGTATCCAAGTGGATTTTAGCCTCCCCCGCCCCTTCGTGGGTACACGTTGAATTTTTCCACCCCCTCCCCCTAAACTGTCCACGTGGTATGTATATGGATGACCCCTATTCTCTGACCTTACAAAAATTCATAATAGGAAAAAAATTACAAGCGTGTCATCTTTTTTCTTTTGTCATTTTTTTTTGTAGTTTTTTCGCAACCACAGGAAAACGATAGGGTAAACGATAAGAAAATCGACAAGTAAGATGACAGCCGAAAATGACCTGCCCTAATTGGCCATAATTTATGATAATATCGTGCACACGTCATACACGTCGCCCGAGTATATTTAAAATAAAAAAACTAAAACAAATATCTTTTTTGTAATGATCACATTTTTATTAAAGGTAAAAATGCAGCGTACGTTTGAACCTTATTTTCAATCTGCGTGTGCAATCCATATTCAACCCAATTTAAAAGACCTCGAATTCACACGGATTTAAATGTGGGTACAAATTGAACTTCATGTTGGTATACGGATTCAAATAGATTGTAAATTGACTTCTCATCGGTTTGATTTGTATTTTTTAATAACTTCTTGTTTTAATGACTTCCTGTCCAATACCTTTGTCAGGGTGCCGAATCAGTGGTGTCAGAACGCGGATATCTCTGGCATGGGCAGTAGTGATTCCTGTGTATTTTTAAATTTACACATGGAATTACATAACCTAAAAATATAAGGGAATAACTACTGCCCATGACAGATAACCGCGTTCCGGGTTCCGACACCGCTGTACCTAATTCAGTCGAACTTTAATTTGAAGCACGTTTTCTTTATTTGAAAGGCATGTGTCAATTGCCCGACTCCGGCCTTACTGGCATTTTTCCGATCATACCAGATCCACACGGAAGGAGATATGTATATCTAAAAGTTTGTAATATTCAGACCAACTGTACTGCTTATCTCGTTTGTGTATCGTTTATGCATTTACGCTACATTTGTACCTTTAATAAAAATGAGATCATTACGAAACGGATATTTTTTCGTTTTCTTAAATTTTGAATATGTTTTTAAAAGACTCAATTTACTTTGATAATATTGGAACATTACGCGTGCGATATGCATGACGTGTGCAAGGTATTATTATAAATTATGGCCAATTAGGGCAGGTAATTTTCGGCTATCGTCTTACTTGCTTTTTCTATAGTTTACCTTATCGTTTTTCCTATCGTTTTCCTGTGGTCACGAAAAAACTACAAGGAAAGAATTACAAAAAACGATGACAGGCTTGTCATTTTTTTCCTCTATCATATATTTTAGTAAGGGTGGTGATGCTAGTTCCGTCGATAACTACGTTTAATAAAAAAAGCAATAAGTCTTAAAAAACTATTTTTACATTCTCAATCCTTCACGGAGAAAAATGAATGTTCAAACGTAATGTCTAGATGTTCAGGATTAACATACTTTATGTTTAACTATAGGACAGCAATCTAGATTTTCAAAGTTAACATCTGTAGATATTAAAAAGTGAGATGCTACTTACTAACATCCAAAATGTTTAACTGAAATATCCGAGATATTACATGTATGGTTATGTTAAGTGACGCCTGTAAATATTTGAAGAGTTTACTTATTTCCGGTCAATTAATAAATGAATTAATAACTTCTTTGTAAATTTGAACTAAACTTTATTGTTCGTAAATGAACGAAAAACAGATAAAGGGTATGAAATGTCGATCAGATGATACATTCAGTCAATTTGAGGTTATGTTTAATATCTTTAATTCAAAATAAAAAATAAAAACTGGGCGAGTATGCGGAAAACGAATGTTATGTAATCTGAAAATTAAAATTCTATCAATTTAGGTTACCTAAACTCAAATTTTATCATAAATTTATAAACCTTTCGTTAAATGTGTTCGAGTCAAACTTCAACTGAAACTTAAGATCTAACTTCCCTCGTGTTGAGCGTAGACAGACAAAAGTCGTTATCCAATTTTTATTAAAGTTTTGATTCTTTGGAAATGTTCAAAGATTGTAATATTCCATAATGGTAATATCGAAAATATATAGCCGTCAAATCTAGTAGTGAAAGTCCAATGCGTGATGCGCATGCACTCTGATGGTTTTAACATCTGAATGTGTTTCAGTTTAACAAACAAATATTTTTACGCCTAACATCTCAAAAAGATAGTAGATATTTAGCATTGATATCTGCTTGTTAGGTTGGACAATCTTACCCTTTGAACATCTACGTTTAAACATCCATTTTTCTCCGTGTTATAGTGTAATGTATTTATCCAAATTTTGGATCTCCAGTTTTTAATAGATCTTACGTTTCGGCACTCACAAAGTCCTAAAATCATAACATTTTGTCGTTGCCTATTTGTCTATTTATCTGTCTGTTATTTCTGTCTTTATGTTTGTGTTGTTAACTCAATATTGTAGCCACACTAACTTTTGAAATATGTGACCAATCTAATCAGCGTTTGATACACTTTTTTAGAGTCCCAAAATGAAGGTCAAATTCGTTAACCAGATATTTTCGACCAAAATAAAATAATGTAGAGCATTTCCGAAATTTGAAAAAAAATATTCAGGTTCATGAAAAAAAACAACTTGCAAATGATCCTCATGGTATTTTTAATTACGATCAAAATTCAAAAAAACTATATGCAACATTGTCATAAATGATGAAATAATAGAAAAAGTTTATAACTACGCACATTTAATAGCTTATTAACTAGTGACGGAAACATAGTTGAGGAGTTAAAAAGGCGCGTAAACGAGGGTAAGAACATTATCCGTAGAGCAGGGCCAATTATCAGAAATATAAATATATCAAATAAAACAAAAAAAGGCAATACATAATTCTATATGCTTACCGGCTGTGCGGTACATATGCAGCGAGATATGTACATATATCAAGAAAAGGATGAAAGTAAAACTAACGTGATTGATATGAAATTCCTTCGCATAATATGCGGGAAACTCTAAAGAAGAAAGTGAGTAACGAGATCACCTTCAAAGAACGCGGTGCAGAAGAAAAACTAGTTAACACATGGGGGAACAAATCGATTAAGATGGTTCGGGCATGTTAAGAGAATGAAAGATAAGAAGCCACAGAAACACGAGAGCTTGTATGAAAAATGCATGGAGGTGAAGGAAACTACTCTCTACATTTGAATTAGTAGAAATTCTACTAATTCATTTAACACACTAAATTTTAATTGATAAATTAGTTATTTTTAGAAGTTTACTAATTTGAATAGTAAAAATACTGTAACTAAAGTTAATTAGTTATAATGTAACTTTAGTGAATCAATTTTAGAATCAGACTAAATTACTAGAGGAACCATAATTAATTAAGAATTTATTTATCCTCCAATATTATTTGTAATATTGAAGTATAACCAAAAGTTTAACTAAAAATTTGTCCTCAGGATATAATACTAATTTACAAATTAATTCCACCGGTTTATTGATAAAAAGAAGTATATATGTGTATGAATAAAATGTCATGAAAACTAATTTTACTTTCAAAATTATGAAATGTTTGAAGCGATTACTATTATGCATATAACAAACAATATTTTTTTAAACTTGCAAAGTTTCATTTGAGAGGAAAATTTAAGCAAAATTTCAATAAATACAAGTTATATACATTCTTGTCCATCTTATGATAATTATCAATTTGAATTACTAGAATTGTTTTTAATGCTCATTTTGAAATCCGCGACAACTCCGCGACCCTAACGCAAGCTCAGTATCTCAAGGCGCCCAATTTGGTTGCAGGCGACGGAAACGTGTTGAACTTGTACAGTGATAATTTTGGAGAGAACACAAAATCTTGTGAAAAGTCAAACACAATTAGCATACTTTTTCACGGAGACCTGTTTTGAATTAATCTTTGAATTAATTTGAGACATCGAGTTCGTATCTAGGTTATCAAACCAATGAAATTTGCCATTAGCCAACAAAGTAACTAGAAATTAATCCTATGAAAAAATATTAATTCCACGAATAATTCAAAACAGGCCTCCGTCAATAGGTACTCTTAGATCATTTTCAAAAAGATGCTATTTTTGTAATTGGACACAAATTAAAAATGTTCTAGATTAATTAATGAAAGTGGAGAAAGAATGTCAAAATTAAAAGTAGTACTTAAATATATTTAAAACACAACCCATTCTAATTAACTGTTTTTTTCAATACAAGTATAACTGATCAATCAGTTATATCAGTGCAGTCATATATAACTGATTTAAATAGTAATTTTCGTTTTACTAATCCAATCAATACAATTCGACTAATTGTCAGTGACTCAATTCTAGCTACAGAAATTAGTAGAATTAAACTTGGATATAACTGGGCACGAAAGGGAACCTCACATAACGACTTTGTGAGGTTCTTCACTTGGGGTGATTGCTACAGAAATTGATCAGCAACCTGGGTCAGAGCAGTGTTGCGGAACAAACGTGTTATTTAAATAAATAACACGGGAATTCTAGATCAATCTAAAAATCTATACCCTTTCCCCCACATGGTTCTCTTCCTTACTGAATGAATCACGTCTACTCATAAAGATAAATGGCTTAATGGTATATTATAATAATAATATATGTTAAATAATTTTTCAAAAATATGCCTGCAACCTTAAATTTAACCCCGATTTGCAACTAAAAAAACATTGAAGTGTGCTAAATTGCAAAGTGCATCTAGGTCTAAAATATTTGCATTTTCATTTATTTATTATATGTTTACTCAAAGTATGTGAAAATCGAGATTTTTCACAAAATTATTATTAACTCTACAACAGCAGTTGGTATATAATGGAAATCATCTTAAATCAAAGCAAGGGTGCTTCCTCAACGCAAATAATTTGATTGTTGTATATGTTTTCATAATTATACACTGCTTCAAATTTTTTTTAAAGAGATTTGAATGAAATTTTTCAATGTAAAATTAACAATAAACAATTGTTATTATTTAAATCCAAGTATCACAAAATTTTCATGTAGTTAAAAAATATTCTAATTTTTTCTAAACAAACTTTATTCTCTTTTGGAAATAATTAGGATTTCTATGAGAGTGACTGATAGTAACATTTTCTATAAAAAATTAACAATTGTAATTTTTATAAACAATTCTTTTAGAAAATTTAGGGATTTTTGGTTTTTCTCTTTAGGACTTTCCTTGATCATCAGAACTGATATAAATATTCTTGAAAAGAACCAAGGTTTAATTATATCTGTGAAAATACAAGAATTGTTTATTTTGAAAGCAAATTAAATAAGTAAATATTAAACATTGGCTTGTTGGTTTGCAAAATAATTTTTTTGTACTAAAATTGCTATAAATTTTCTTCAGAGAGATTTAGTAGTCGCTGTTCCCATGTAAAACTAACAATAAATAATTTTTATTATTTATTTATGTAATTTCAAATATCCCGAAATGTTCATGTAGTTAAAAAAAGCTATGTATTGATCTGTTGTGTCAAAGCCTTTCATTGGTTACCTTAGGCCAAAAGATACATGAATCCTACATATGATACCCTCCTGCCATTACAAAAAACTATATTTAGATTGACAAAAGCTGCTCTTTCTATAGGAAAAATACCGAGACATTTTATTTATTCACTTCGATTGCTTATGAAATGAGTAAATAGAATTACATAATGATGATGTAGAGGATTTAGAGGAATCAAAACTTGACAAAATCGCTAACTTAAATATGCCGATGCTACATTTTTTATAATAATTGCCCATATTTTGTTTTTAATAAAAATAGTGATTGAAAATCTGTCTCAAAACAACTTGAAGTAGTTTCAGTTTAAAAAATTCTTTTTCACACTAAAGTGCCAAAGTTTTGAAATAATTTATTTAATTTCTTTACAAGTTTAACACACGTTGCATTTTAACAAATATAATTCAACCTGTGTTATTTCCAGGGGCGACGAAACAGTTTCGCCACATGTATAGAGTTCTGATGGCCGGGGGGGGGGGGGCAAAATTATAGAAATTTGCTGGAAAAAATTTTTATTCGAAGGAAAAAGCGTCCTTTATTCATAATATTGCGAAAACTGCACTTCGTTTTGTGTTTTGAGAAATGAAATTGTTAATTAATATACATACTATAACGACTCCCAAGTATGTAGTTCCCTACATAGAATCTTTCCATGTATGGACTACTCCATACATAACCATAATTGTTCCGCAGCCCCTGATTATTTTCAAGAATATCTGCATCAATTCAGATGATAAAGGAAGGTCCTAAATTGAAAACCCACAAATTCCAAATTTCACAAAATTGTTTATAACAATTATAATAGTTAATATTCAATAGACATTTTTACTGACGATCACTCTCACAATAACTTCCAGTATTTCCAATTGAGAAACAACTTTGTTCAACAAAAATTAGAATATTTTTTAAATGCATGAAAATTCCGTGATACCTGGAATTCCATAATAGCTTACATCTGTTTACAAAACCAACAATTATTTGATTTTAACAAATATATAGTCAAACATATAATAGTTTGAAGAATATCTACATCAATTCGAATGATAAAGTAACAGCTGAAACAGAGAAAACTACCAATTCCAAAATTTCGTAAACAATTGTTCATAGCAATTATGATTCTTGCATTTATATCACAAAAAGAACTTTTCCAACAAAAATTAAAATATTTGGCAGTTTTTTAATTTTTTTTTAGAGTAATTAAATCATACAATAATCGCATTATGTGCCTCACTTAGTAAAAACTTCACAAAAAGTTTACGAACTCAGAAAAAACCGCAGTTTTTTCGCACTTATGTAGGAGAAGATAGCTGTGAGCAGTGATAAATTGTTTAAAGAACTATGTGATCTTGCATCATTTTTTACCTTGGTGAGTAAAACGCGGGTAAAAAGTTAAAAAGTTACGAAGAAACCACAACTATCTAGCATTATCAAAGCAGCAGATACATACAAGCAATAATAATTTGTGCAAAAATTATTTACCTCACCCTCACTGAAAATTGGACAAAAAGTTTCAAATGTTTAAAATGTTTCTTTTGAATTTAAATATTTTATCGAAACCTGGATTCGAACTTGGAAACTCGCAAAGTGATATTTATCGAATATAAAGGTCAAGGTGTAAAAATTTGCGATTCAAGAATGCTGTACACTTTTCAAAAACATACATTTTAATAATTTTTTCTGTTTAAATATTGATAGAATACTTACTACTCATATTTTAAACCTCATTTTTCATTTAATCTTATTTCAATTTTTATAATTTGAAATTCAATCGCACAAGATGAAAATGATAATTTTTACCGACAGAAGTCAGTTAGTAATTGTTTTAGTAAGGTTTTCTCACATTGCTAACTAGAAAACTACTACTTAGTTAAGTAAAGCTTATTACTAAAATTTAATAACACTTCTTAATGAGTAGTTTTGATTAAGTAATTATTATTCAGATTGAGGGAGTAGGTATCAAGATGGGTGTCAAGTTTTCGGCTTTTTTCAAGTTTTCAACGTTTCCATTCTTACTGTAATTATTAACTGATTTTCAGGAATAGTTGTTCACTTTCTTCCAATTATATGAAAAAAACTAAGTCTGGTAATTAAAATTGAATCAAGTCATCCTTTCAAATGTTAGGTATCGTAACCCGCATGAATCTTACGTCAATGAAAGGAAAGTAGTTCGTTTCGCATGATTCGATACGTCGTATCTGCCTATACTTTCATGTGCACTTTAAAATGTCTATTATTACTGCAAATATTAACCGATTTTCATTAACATTTTTTTCGCTTACTTCAAATTATATTAATAATTTAATTCTGCTAATTAAAATTGAATCTATCTATGTTTTCATCATTTGAGTTTTGGTAACTGCCTGCAGCTCATAACAATAAAAGGGTCATTTGTTACAATAAGAAATAAAACTTAATCTTGGATATAAATTAAAAGTTTTATTTATTTAACATGAAATTCTAAATTTATCACACTGTATATATCATTATTTTTACATTATTTTCTTAAATTTCCCGTTGATATATTTAGAAAATAATTAATTAGTTTTAGGCTCCCTATCATCTTCATTTTTTCATACCCTGCAACATACCAAGCCTGTCATTTTCCTACCGATAGAAATTTTAGAAGATACTGAAGATTCTTAGGCTCTAAGATCTAAGAAGCTCTGAGAAATTCTCCGCCGGCATTCAGGTAGATATTTGCAAGGGTCCATGTAGCTCGTTTAAATGGTCTGAAGGCTTTAAAATGTCCTTTCCGAAATTGAAATAAAAATACGATTATAAATAACAAGCAGAGAGTCCTTTGTTAAGCTTTCGGATTAAAATTTAGAAATAGATTTGTTTAATTTCACAGTTAACAGTCTAAAAAATAATAATTCGGAATTTACGGGTTTCGATTATTTCAAATATCTAACTTTTTTTTAATATTTAAAATTGGAATTAATATACAGGGTGTTCAAAAAGTCTCGATACACCTAAATATCTCTCCAGGTAAATATTTTTTCAAAAAGGTCAAGGTCATTCTTGAAGTAACCTTTAACGAGGAATTCAGTGGTGACCTTGAATTTCACCATGAACTTTATCTTCAAGGTTATTTCAAGGTCAATTTTGTGTTTTTAAATGGGAACCCTTATTTCCCCCAATCCATGAACTGAGTACATGTTTGGACGTAAAATTTCCCGCTCTTTCGATTGCCGTTATCAAAAATAGGGCTTCCCATTTAAAAAAACAAAATTGACCTTGAAATAACCTTGAAGATCAAGTTCAAGGTCAAATTCAAGGTCACCACTGGATTCCTCGTTAAAAGTTACTTCAAGAATGACCTTGAGCTTTTTGAAAAAATATTTACCTGGAGAGATATTCAGGTGTATCGAGACTTTTTGAACACCCTGTATAACGTATCTCGTAATTGAAATGAGATACGCCTGAGCAGACACCATTTATGAATTCGACTTCTAAATAGTATATAAGTTAAAATATGTGTAATGAGAAAATTCATCAATTCAAAAAAAACTTTAATAATTTGAAGAAAAATTTAAAAAGGGTGTCGGGTTGGTGACGTCCAACTACTGTAAATAACACTGCCCGCCCGTCTAGTGACGAATACAATAGGACCATTGTATGACCGTCGCATGACTCCTGAAAGGACCTCGAAAAGGGCCCAAATCTCTCTGACTATCTCTCTGAGACCGAATATTCAAATCGAGCCAGGCTACTTCGCCTGAGAATATTCTGAGATTTTCTAACGGTAAGGTTAATTTTATATATTCCAATATTGCATGCGTCGATCACTGTAAAACTATTCTTACGCTTTAATTGATCATAATTTTTTTAGAAACTAACGAAACTATGACTGAGACGCTACTGCTGCGTTGGTTTTATGTTGCAGCTTTAGATTCAAGCAGATTAGAAGTTACTTGCTGCGCATGTGCACATATTCTTATTCAAATCTCCCACTTGATATTATATCAATAGTTCCAACCATCATATAAACTATAAACAATGTATTTCCTATACATTTTGTCCTCATTATAAATTATAACTTAATATTAATACTTCAATATATTGAAAAATATTTGCCGACTTTATCAGTTCACTGAATATATTTTTTAACTTACAACTTTTTTTGTAAATAAAATATCGGACTGAATATAGGTATTTGAGTGAGTCGCATATCAGTAACAAGTTTCTTGTTATTATTATAATATATCGAGTGAAATATTGAAAATTGTCACTCTACCTTATAAAGTATATTATTTTCTACGCCAATGTGTTAAAAAGTTTAGATGCGCGGATTAAAATAAGAATTTAGTATTGTTTCAGGATCAAGCTTTTAATTTTTGTAAGGTAGTTGTCACGCGACAATAACTTTCGAAAGCTTACGCTCAGGTGGATGCAAGAAATAACAAGTTCTCTAACTAATCATTGGTCAACAATCTTAATTGAGTTTGTACACTCGCATAGAAGCATCCTATATACGAATACGGTAACAGTTCGTAAGGCAACAATCGTGGTAACGTCGCATTTTCTTGCTGGGGGAAAATTGTGTTGAGGGCGTTGAGAGTTGTAACAGAGACTCATCTCTATGGGTATAACGTAAAAAAAGTATCGTCAAAATGTCGACACAATTAAGGCACAAAGGGAAATTTGCTTTTAAAAAAGTGCTGGATAAACGTTTAAAGGCCGTTTCAGCTATGTTTGAAGCCAAAAAAAAATAAAAATAGTGCGACAAATCCCCCAAATCCCATATTGGCTGGAAGACGGATTGTTGATTTAAATATTCTGGGCGATAATTTGTGTGCTAAAATGATTTCATTGAAGAATACGAGAAAAGAAAGTAGATTAGGTTTGAATTCCATTTTGCATATTCCTATGCAATGAGTTCTCTGCAATAATACAAATACCTACAGGAAAAACACATGTCACTAAAAGTAACGCTAAACACGGCGACGCAAATTCAATATTTGTATTAGGTAAGTTATTGTTGCTTTGATAATATGAATGATATTAAGTCGTGCAATTTCATTTAATACGTGTATAGTTATAGTAGGGATAAGTAGTCCAAAGATGTTCAATCGTGTGTAGAGAGTTATTTGTAATTATTAAATAATTATTCAGTTAAGTAAACTTTTCTCATCAGTTGCTTATATATTCAGAGTTTTTTACGTACTTCAATTATGTTTTCATTGAAATCATCATCTTGTTTTAGAAACGCAAGAACGTAACATTTGGAGGTTATGTGGGATTATTTTTGTAATTATGGTTATGAGCAGTTGTCAATTAAGAAATGGAAATATCAGATTATTGAAGTACTTTGAAGCGCTTAACATATAATACTTATTAACTTATAATATTTCTTTGAAGTCGCGAACATTCACTTCTATATTTAAATTTCATAAAGGCTTATTATGTTAATTCGAAATTGATAAATTCTGACTGCAGACTGTTTTCCCGTATCGATAAGAGCATTGTGTAAATTATTCTACAATATTTATGCACATTACATTTCTGTATTTTAAGGTACAATTCATTCAGGGATTGGGTGCACTTCATTAAACGAAATATTCAGTTTAAACATTCCCTCGATATCTACAAACTTATACAAGTGATATGAAAGAGAAGTTGGTCCAGCTCTGGAGGAAACTACTAAAGAGTCTTTCAAAAAAGCTGCTGCAGAAGAAAGACTTTTAGTTGAAGAGCAGATTGACAAATTATGTTTTTATTTGTAAGACTTTTTTCTATTCTTATATATTACTCATTGGGCCTAAATGTCACAAGATGTAATTACAACATCCAAAACTAGGTGTGAATTCGATTTCTGGTGAGGAGTTCCTTATGAATTTCCTTATGAAGAAATAGCAAATAAATCATTTACTTTCTCATTGGAGAAGTAATTACTTCAGTTAATAATTAATACTACAGGGCAATCCATTTCTTTCAATTCCAGGAATCTTCTCGGTAACGAAAAAAGTAGTTGCAAAAAACCGATTTATCAAGTATTGCAAAAGTACTAAACAGTAATAAATAATAAGTAAGTAATAAATAATATCATGAAGATTTTATTATTAAAACTTATTTTTGTTGCTAAAGAAATTATTATGTTCTATTTAATTATTCAAGAAATTATATGTGTTGATATATTCAATAAAGTTCTTTTATGAGGGAACAAAAATGTGTATTTTGAACTTGTTTCCCTAATCACAGTTCATAATGTATATACTTAGCTATGAAATACTGAGTGGCAGTGTTGCCACGTCGTCACTGCCTACCCCAGCCATGTGCCACGTGAGAACAGAAACATTATTCTTTACAGCATTATATCTTTCATATTAAACAGCCAATAATTGTTATTTTTAAAGATAAAATCCGCACCATATTTTTCTTCATATCTGTAGTTCTTAAGCTTAATGGTAAGCTTCGTTTCCATACTAAACTTTGTAATGTGGTGATTGTCTATGGTAGCTACTTTTTGCATGCAAAAAGTACTAAACATAATTGATCGTATTTGACTTTTGAAACGGCCGAAACAGCCGAATAAGGTATGAATCGTTAGATAACAATATTTTCTACATATTCTGCAAATTTTAGACAATCCGTAAGTAGGGTCCCATTTCGGCACAATTACCTTAAGGACTATAGGTTTTGCACCAGCGACATGCCAGCAGATCGTAACGTATGGACTGTTTGAAAGAATGTAAAAGGAAAAATGTGCCCGCTTCGCGGAGACATTGTCGTAACGCGCTGCGCGCGTCTGGTGCATCTCGCGCTTCGCACTCGATAATGGGGAACCTCGCGCTTCGCGCTCGGATATTTATTATTTGCATTTGGAATGCTTCTATAAAACTATTTAAATTATACCTTTTAGATCGTAGTATTTATATGCGTTTTCATGTTTTGAATTTTCTAAGATTAAGTTTCTCAAAGCTCTGTAGGCTTTGAGGTATGTATACATTCTCATCGTGACACTCGCGCTGCGCGCGGTTTTGTTTAATCTTTTTTTTCGTAACTTTGGCCGTTTTCCACTAATTTTTGGTTTTCATTTTTTTATTTTCTATGTTATTTTTCACGAATAATTCACAATTCTTGTTAATTCACCTATTTTCGTGTCGTGCATAGTTGGACCACAAAATGTAATTTTTGATTTTTCATTATTTTTTGTGCAATCAAAATTTGAATTTTCGATTTTCCAAGAAAATCAAAACATTTCTTATGATAATTTGGTAGGGTATGGATTGTTGGTACCGGTATAAAAAAATTTCAGTATCGTTAAAAAGAAAATTTTCGGTACCAGTAAAAAAAATTCGTCAGTCACTTTTGAATTTTGACACTTTAGAGTTTAGATGGTACTTTTTATGTTTACATATATCACACTTTATATTGTGTGGACAGGAAGGCACTTTAGTAAATGGTCACAGAAATAATATTGGTCAAACCCCTACTCCATTTCCAACGTATTGTGGGGGCGGAAAAGCACCACAATGAATGGTCACATAAATAATGTTGGTCAAACCCATACTCCATTTCCCACGTCTTGTGGGGGCGGGAAGGCACCAAAATGAATGGTCACAGAAATAATGTTGGTCAAACCCCTACCCCATTTCCAACGTAATGTGGGGAGTGGGAAGGAACCTGAGTTAATAGTCACAGAAATAATGTTGGTCAAACCCCTACTCCATTTCCAACGTCTTGTGGGGGCGGGAAGGCACCAAAATAAATGGTCACAGAAATAATGTTTGTCAAACCCCTATCTTATTTTCGACGTAATGTGGGTGCGGGAAGGCACCTGAGTAAATGGTCACAGAAATAATGTTGGTCAAACCCTATCCCATTTTCAAAGTCTTGTTGGGGCGGGAAGGCACCTGAGTGAATGGTCACAGAAATAATGTTGGTCAAACCCCTACCCCAGTTCCAACGTCTTGTGGGGACGGAAAGGCAAATGAGTGAATGGTCACAAAAATAATTTGGTTCAAATTCCTATCCCATTTCCAACGTCTTGTGGAGGCGGGAAGGCACCTGAGTGAATGGTCACAAAAATAAATTGGTTCAAATTCCGATCCCATTTCCAACGTCCTGTGGGGGTGAGAAGGCACCGCAATGAATGCTTACAGAAATAATGATCTATACCCGCATTTCTCTGATTCCTCCTGTGTATTAGTCACAAAAATAACTTCAGTTTCACCCTTAACCTTTTTCAATTCGACTATCAAGGTAGCCGAAATGAAGGTTTAAACATTAGCATAAAACACATGAGAGGGAAATTAATTTGTATATATTTTATCTGCAGTCTAGGTTCTATCCTTAAATCATGCTTTAAAAAAACGGTTAAAAAAATTGTCGGTACTGGTAATTTTTCTTTTACCAGTACCGACAATTTTTTCACCGGTACCGGCCTTGTATACACAACCTTTTTTCATATCGTGCGGTGTTTGGCTTAAAATTTGGATTTTCGATTGATTTTTAAAATGCTAAAAATTCTATCATTCTGAGAATTTTCTTTTTATCAACAAAATTTTTTAGAAGAATTGGTTCGTCTTTTTTTAATACTATAAATATCCGGACATAACATTTTCGAATTCAGAAAAAAATGGTCTCCAAAATTTTCAAAATGCGCTCACTCTTTGAATTTGTATCCAAAATGGCTGCTTAACGAACGCGTCCTCTGTTTTAGGAACTAAAAAAGTTTGCCAAAGATCGACGGACGGATGAACAGCCAGACAGTCGAAATGGTAGAAACTTGATTTCCGGATTCAGGAGGTCTTGAAACCTGGAGATCCGTTAAAAAACTGTGATGTAAAATTTCGGACAATTCTAATACTTTCTCAATCATAAATGATGAGAATGTAAAGATAACATATGAATCGTGGTCATTATTTATCGGCATGGAAATTAGCCTTTTAGAAAAAATTCATATTCAAAAGTAAGCGCCAGGGACATTGAGTTGTGCACTTTGCGTGGAATCGTTGGATTTTTTTGAATTTGTACTATTTCAATCCGGTTTAATCATCTGACTACCTCCATTTTAGCATCGCGAAATGAAAAATCAGCTGAAATAGCTCAATTTTCATTTCGAGAACTTTATTTCTCAAACGATTTTTAACAATTTAAATGCAAACTTTCTCTGAATGATTACTATATAATATAAGATGTAGGCCATAATTGTTCATAACTGAGAACGAGGATATGATTGTTTAGCTCGTTTAGTTCAGTTTATGCACGGTAAATCTTTAAGGATAAAATCGAAATGCCCATTTAATGGAGGTTTATAGCCCCCCAGGTGGAAATAAACTAGGCCAATACAACACCAATGCAGGTACTGTATTGGTCATTGTTTTTAGGACTAGCCATTAATTATTATACGGCTGTATATCATCCAAATATTATTTATGATTACAAAAGTGTAAATTTCAAACTTTTTGTTTAGTTTTAACATTCGCTATTGCTACGCACTAAAGATATAACAAAAAAGGCATTTAAAAAATAAATAATAATTGATTACGAGTATGTTGTCTATAAATGCTAATGGTCCTGCTTAGAATAAATACATATATTAGATTTCTAAACATTATATTACAAATAATATTTCTTACGCTACGGGGTTTCAAACCTACTCGTATATCTATATCTTAATCTATCATCTACCAGTCAGTATTAACCATTACTTCATGCCAGGCCTCTTCAGCGAGGGAAAATTCGGCCGCAAATATTCCGAAGTCACATGTCTCGTTTCCACAACTACGCTTCCTCACTCAGCGAGGAAAACTTTCATCTCATTCTAAAAGCCAATTAGAGATTGGTTGTGGTGGAAACGAGACTTGTGGCTTTGGAGTATTGACGGCCACAGCCACAGCTCAAAAACTTAAAAACATCAACTTTTTAACTCTGTTTTCTCATTATTCTTTGTATTATTATACAACATTATAAAGATGCAAAATAAATAAACTGTTAAAGCGAATAAAAAATGAAATCATTTTTAAATAAAGAATTATATCGGTTACAACTTTTCTTCGTGTAATATTTTGTTTTTTCGCATTTTAGACCGTTTTACAACTTTTTATAATTAAATAAAATGTCATTTCTAACGATTATTAAGATTTTTTATCGACGGAACTTAGAAATTTTATCGCATACAGTGTAAACTTTTTTAATAACAAATTTTTTAACTTGTAACTATTTTACAACGATTATGAGATAAATCAAATGTAATTTTTTCTGAACATTTACAATTTATCATAAAGATGGAACTTAGATTTTTTTCCTTAAAAAAAGCAGAAAAAAATGTTTTTCGCCATATTTGTATTTATAGTTTTTCACAATTTTAAAACACATGAACCATATTTTTATAAATATTTATACTGTCGGCATAAAACTGCCCGATTGTGGAGCCAAGGAGCCAACCGTTCATCAGT
Source organism: Druon quercuslanigerum (assembly GCA_010014905.2). Taxonomy (NCBI): domain Eukaryota; kingdom Metazoa; phylum Arthropoda; class Insecta; order Hymenoptera; family Cynipidae; genus Druon; species Druon quercuslanigerum. The sequence continues at coordinate 24,385 of JAAAKG020180616.1, forward strand.
ACTGGGCGAATTGCTGATTATCTGTACTGAAGACCATTACTGGGCCAGTACTGCGCCGGTGGTGTATTCCGGCAGACTACTGAATTTTCTACCTTGGCCATGTCCCGCACATAAACCTAATTGTTACCGTACTACAAAGTGAAGTGCCAAATGCCCTACATATATATTTTGTTAGAAATTCCAGCGATGCAATCAAAAGCGTCGCGTTAATGTAATTTTGAATCCCAATCCCGAGAGTTGATAGATCGATTAAATACATTTGAAGTATGTACACTTCCATCCTGTGCATCACGCAGATAATGCTTATATAACAAATTTCGCTACTAAAAAGAAGTTTCGGATAACAAACATTTTCATTTTTTCAACAAAACAACTTCTTTATAATTGATGAAAATTTAATGAATCAATTTAGACTTCTATCTATATGACGTCACCTACCTCCCATCACCTATCCTTATATTCGGTGCACATACATCTCGCTCAAGGAAAATTACGACACGCAAAACAAATTTGAAAAGTATAAAACCCTTCTTCACTTTTATATTCAGTAAAAATTAAAAAAAAAACGCAATAAAAAATATTGATATGAAAGCTAAAAGTGCTCTACGCTAATCGCTTTAATATCTTTATTAGAACTGAAGATAATATAGCTGTACGTTTTTGTACTTTTAAGCAACAATTTTTATTATTTCTCAAATTTCTCAACTGCAATTTGTACACAACAGTTTTGCTCATACTCATGAATATTTTCAAATTTTTCCCATTGCCCCTTGTATAAGAAATAGTGCTCTAATCTTGACTGTTCTTAAATTTACCCGAAAATCCTTACTTTTTTTTATATTTTTCAGTCTGCAAAGCACAAACAATTTTTTACATAAATGTCTTCAAGCTCATTTACGTAGAACAGTTTTAGCTTTCAGATGACTATTTTTTTATTGCACTAGCATTTTTTTTTGGCTCAGTTGTTAAGCTTCAAAGACAGGTGCCTATCATTTTCTTCGCTATAGTAGTCATTTTTTGCATTTTTAGGTTTTCCTAACACTAGACATTTTCGGTTCGGTGCCTGTTCATCCATTGTCAATGAATAATCCATCACAGTTCAAAAATTCTTTCGGAATTTTACGAAACTTTTATTAGAATTTTTTTGCAGTTACATGTTTCTTAAAATTACGAAACGATACTTAATTTTCAGTAGCGTTAACGGCATCGTCTTCCAGTTACATGTTTCGTAAAAATGTGGAATGTTTTTGTAATTTTCAATAACGGTAACGTAAAATTCTTTTGCTTAGGCATTAAAATTTTAATTAACCGAAAAAAATGTATTACTCTTGGAGTTTTACGTTACCGTGACTGAAATCAGCTGAGTTGTATAATCTGGTCAAGAAGGGTCTCTGTGTCATTTCCTAGTTTTTCGTTGTTTATTTTTTCACACATTTTTGACACATCAATGTTCATTTCAATGTTCCCGCTCCCAGGTGCGTACAAATTTCTAAATCGCGAGTCACTAACGATGAGGCAACCGGATGTTTTGCACACGAAAGTTACTTGCGAGAGAATATATATATAACCGCCTATCTCACGGTAGTGAGACGTGGTTATGGCTGAAATTTTACCGCGATATCGCTGGGATCGGGTGCAAAT